>VYXF01000778.1:1665028-1702400 GCA_013397295.1 Polioptila caerulea | reverse complement strand
AAAAATATATATATATATATAATGTAAGCCCCAGAAATTTTAAGCCCCAACAAGTTTAAGTTATAAAATCACATTACAGAGAGGAAATTTATTTGGAAAAATTATAGGAACAGAAATATTTTTCTGTCTAATAATATCCAGTACACTGAACAATACTATCACACAGAAATGTATGCACTATGATTATTTGTCTCTACAGGTAATGGTCTTCATTCCAAACAAGGAACTTATTTACAGATTTTTGGCCTTTCAAATATATATCTTTTTGCCATTTATTTTTCTTATTATAAATGGATTGCATCATAAAGCTATGAAAAGGATACTTGTTTTCTTTCTTTACAGAGAGTATACTTAAATGACACTGAGACTAAATTCTAAATACCAAAAATTTCTGGATTTAAGTGTAATCTTTGTGCTCTGTTTTCTATATATCATCCAGTCAAATAATGTTTTATTAACCATAATTTTTAAAGAATTCAGGAAGGATGAATTACAGGAGTACTCAGTACTAAAATCATCACGATGTTATCAAATAAAGGTATTATTTGAACTGCTGTCTGATTGTTGATGCCTTCTGCTCAGTTTTTCGGAGACATCTTAACAAGACATCTAGCAAGAATGTGCCTAAATTTAATTTTGATTAAATAATACATGTGTACTATATGCAATCTTTACATTCTTATTTGTTGACCATGATAAGAAAACAGACAATCCAAGGAGATGTAATTAAACACTGGGAATCAGTAAATTCTCTGCAGTGCTTGCAGAAACAACCTCATTTATCGCTTCAATCTCTGATGCATTACTGGACTCAGAATTTGCATTTCAGTGGTTTCTATCCAGTTAGTGAGATTTATTAATCTCTTCTATCTCTTCTTGGGATACTTGCTGTTTATTTGGAGGATAAGAATAGATAAACATTTTGGAATTCAAAACTGTAGCTTTTAGAACTAAGAAGTAACATCCTTGGTTAAAAATTACCTTCTTGCTCAGATCCAGTTTTTGGGGTTTTTTGTTGTTTTGCTTCTTTGATTTTTTTCTACATTTTCCTTGGTTTTGGGTATTTTTCTCTTTTTTGTTTTTTGTTTTTTGGTTTGTTTCTTTTTTCTGTTGAGATTTGGGGTTTTTTTGGGGGGGGCGGTTGTTTGGTTTTGGTGGGTTTTTTTGTTTAGTTTTGGTTTTTGTTTTGTTTTGTTTTTTTAATGGCAGATGAAAGGGGAATTTTTTCTGTTGTTTGGACTTGGGGTTCTTTTGTGTTTATTTTCCAAACAAGTCACATTCATATAACTATTGCAATAGCAGCATATTCAGTGGACCAATGCATACCAACAAAGCCATTAATTTTTTGATGGATTGTAGTGTTGACTGCATGAATACACACCAATGTTTTATAAGCTTTCCATACAGTGTAAAACGCATAAGATTTTTCAGATAATAGATGTTGCATATTGCTTTTCCTAAGGGATTTTTTTTCATATTCAGTTAGCCACTCTACTATTCACTTCCACTGCTCTCTTTTCATTAGAAGGTTTTCTGATTGTTGGCTGGGAGCTCACAGTGTACATAAACAGGAGCAAGGGACTATGTATACCAATGGTTTAAAAGTGTGCTTCCTCTTATCAGGCACAATGTCCCCTGAGGGTTCATTTTAGCCTTAATTTTTAAATTATTATCTACAAACCAAGAGGAATTTGATGTCTGTCTGAACATTAAAGGACATATGCAGGACAAAAATAGTGCATTTGTAGAAGTGTATTTTTGGGGGAGGTTTGTTATACATTATTTGTATTTAGTTTATTTATTTGCACTTTGAACAGACCCACAACAGATAAAAAGCAGGTACCATAGCATATATTTTTGACATCCATCTATGTTCACTAAGGATGCAAAATGTTAAAATTGATCTGGACCTCAATTCTATCACTGATAAAGATAATACCACACAATACAAATTCAGGGAATATACATAGAAAACCAGACTTAAGCTTGTCCTCATTAACTTGCCTGAGTGCAGAAATGTACTCTGCCATATGCTGGAAAGTTTATTCTTCATAAATAATTATACACCATTTCAATGCCAATTTAAAAATAAAGACCTTATTCTTTTTTCAGTGTTTTCAAAATACAATAATAAACCAGTATAAAAGTCATGTTAACAATTCAGAAGGTAATTAAACTCCAATATTATGTAGAGGTTTTGAAAAGGCAGGTTTTACTCGTAGTTCATAAAAGCAATTTGTCAATAATAATAATAATAATAATAATGGATAAGGAAAAAGGAAATAAAATAATTTGATAATATGTATAGTTTGATGGAAGTAGTGGAAATGTGTATTCACAAGCATGCAGTGAGTTCACTAAAGTAAACTCGGAAATACGGTAAATGGATTTAATGACTTAGGACTGTGCTGTCATTCATGTGAGACCTTGACAGGATGGAGTTGGGTGGAGAGGAACTGTATAAAGTTCAACAAAAAGTAAGTGCAGGTTATTCCCTGCACCTGGGGAAGAATAACCCCCTGCACCAGGAGAGGATGGGAGTCAATCCGCTGGAAAGCAGTTCTGCAGAGAAGGACCTGGGGNTTTGTCAATAATAATAATAATAATAATAATAATAATAATGGATAAGGAAAAAGGAAATAAAATAATTTGATAATACGTATAGTTTGATGGAAGTAGTGGAAATGTGTATTCACAAGCATGCAGTGAGTTCACTAAAGTAAACTCGGAAATACGGTAAATGGATTTAATGACTTAGGACTGTGTTGTCATTCATGTGAGACCTTGACAGGATGGAGTTGGGTGGAGAGGAACTGTATAAAGTTCAACAAAAAGTAAGTGCAGGTTATTCCCTGCACCTGGGGAAGAATAACCCCCTGCACCAGGAGAGGATGGGAGTCAATCCGCTGGAAAGCAGTTCTGCAGAGAAGGACCTGGGGGTCCTGGTGGAAAAAAAGATGTCTTTGAGCCAGCAGTGTGTCCTTGTGGCCAAGAGTGGTATCCTGGGTGCATTAGAAAGAGCATTGCCAGCAGGTCAAGGGAGCTGATCCTGCCCCTCTGCTCATTCCTGGTGAGACTGCATGTGGAGTGCTGTGTCCAGTTCTGGGTGCCTCAGTATGAGATATGGAGATCCTGGAGAGGATCTAGGGAAGGGGAATGAAGGTTATCAGACTGGATGATTCTCTTATGAGAGTTCCACCTGTATATGAGGAGAAATTTCTTCACTCTGAGGGTGATAGAGCACTGGCACAGGCTGACCAGAGAGGTTCTGGAGTGTCCTTCTCTGAAGATACTCAAAACCACAACTGGACATCATTTGATGTAACCTGATCTGGGTGAACCTGTTTCAGCAGAGGGGATGGACTAGATAGATGTTCTCCAGAGATTCCTTCCAAACTCCATTGCATAATTCTATGATTTGAAACACTGACTACCCTGTTTTATGACTGGCAGTAGTCAGTCACACATACACACAGACAGAATAAGCAATCACTTTTGAAGCCTTGGGGCAGAGCTTAGTCTTGGAACTGTTGAGGAAAGGTCTGTCCCTGTAGCATAACAGTAAAGGATTGCCCAGTTGCATTATGGAACTTTGTGAGTTCTTTTCTCCCCAAGTATCAGGATATTTTACTTCATGGAGCTTCATTGAATCAATGACACATCATAATATTTGAGAAAACAAATTGTATGAATTAGAATATTTGCTTATAAACAGAACAGAGGGAAAATGTTCTCCCAGCCGCAAAAACAGACAAGGAAGCTCCTTTAAATTCACAGCCTTCCTATGCCAGCTGATTCATGATGAAGGCTGAATGTAAAGGAGACATTAACATTGTGCAACTGAGCTGATGAGAAATTTCTTTTCAGATATTGTCCTACATAAAGAAAAATATTTAGATGAGGCACCAAAAAAAGCAATATGTTATATAAGAAATTAAACTTTTAAAATAATATTTTCTTGTAAATATATATTTGTTTTCTCTTTGATCTTTTTAATCTCCCATGATGTCAGAAACCAATAACAAAATATATTTTCATGAGAAAATATTTTATCCATGGTGAAATTAGTGCCAAAATGACCTCAAAGGTATTCCATAATACTGATTCATCTAGGTGCAATTGGTGGAATAGTAATTAATAAAAAAGTAATAAAAATAATGTCTAGGAAATTTGTACCTTTGAGACTTTTTTTTATTCTGGTATGGTTTTCATTTTGAAGCTTTCACATCATAAGAAATTAAATTACTTGAATAAGAGATTCTTTTTTTTTTTTTAAGATTAAACAAAGCATTTCACATTAAGCTAAACATGACATTTGTTACTTTTTTAATTAAAATGGGAAGGAAATAAGAAAAAAATCTGAATAAAATCAGCAATTTCATATTTAATCTTTACTTCTACTTTTAAACAAAAGCATCTAATAACTAATATTTGAACTCAGAATATGACTGTTACTTTATTTTTATCTAGTATCTAGTAGGTGGGAATGTTATGGGGATGTAGGACAAGGAAATCCTTTCATAAATATGTGGCTAATGATGAGGATGTAAATATTGTCCAATAAATAGCGAGTCTCACAGTGGCATGGAAGATTGTTCAAGTGCAAATGTTGGCAATTGTGGGGATTTAAATGTGCTGTGAGGTGCAGCATTCACTCACCATACTTTGACCTGGACATGATGGAGGCTTGAATCACTGTGGCAGGATAGCATGCAGACACCTGGCCTAGGAAAGGGGTGTGTGGAGTGGGGAACACCCAAGAACAGTGTGTTTGGAAAATATTAGAGGGTGAAGCATACTGAAGGTGTGAGCCAAGTCTCACTGGCCTAGTGTAATATGGGTTGTGAGATAGACTTTACTCTTGGCACACTTGTTTTGCCATTTCTTTTGAACTAGGTGATTTTGAACTAATGATTCAGAAGCTCAATAATGAAAAAAAGATTTTTTTTTCTATCTGCATATTCAGGATGCAATCTGACTATAATAATTGCTAGAATAGCTTCTCAAACTGTGTATTGACAAAAAGGCTCAACTTGAAGATGAGAATATTTCAGCATGTGGACTCTAATGGCTCTAACTATATTTTTTTTCTTTCTGTTGCCTCAGTAGGAGAGCTAAGAAGGGGAAGGGTAAAGCAGGCATCATGTTTGAAAATAAATATATCTGCTAACAAAGAAATTTCCAATGAAATGACAAGACTGAGTTTTACCCAGATGTGCAGAAGTAATGATTTGACAGAAGGAAAAATGAGTTTTAATATTTTTCCATGTCTCTCTGTAACATTAACTCCCCTTATATAGACAGTGAATAAATGTCTCTTCTTATCTGTCTAGAATTGTAAGGAAGACTGGAACATGAACTTTGATGCTCTACAGCCAGCATATAAATATATAATAAATATTTAAACTATGAGCTTTATAAAATTCTTAAGGGACTCTTGAACATAAAGATGACAGTGCAGGCTATTGGAAAACTCTTTCTTTCCTAGATATATTTGGTAATAGCAGTAATAGTATAAAGAATAGAATCAACATTAATGAAAGAACCATCAAATAATGTTTTTCAATCTATCAAAACTTCAGTTAAGGGTCTTAGTTCAATAATTCTTGATTCACAGATGCACTTTTTCAACAGGTTACATATAAAAGCCATGCTTGTGTTCCATAGAATTTTGCAGAAATCAGATAAATTATTTATAGATAAGAATCTATCTAGTTTTTTTAAAAAACAGGGAATTTATTTCTGAAATAAGAAATTTTTCAATAAAATAGTGGCTGAATTAAGAAACCTGGGAACTACATTTGACAGACAGGAACAAAAATTTAATATGTTCAGGAAAGTTTGTTAATGGAGATTAACTTTATGAATGATTTCAAGTTTTTGGGGTCCAAAATGTTCCATTTGTCGAAGGAGACAACAAGGACATGCTATTTAACTATGTTTAAATTCATGGAAATAAGACCTAACATATTCTGTATAAATCATGGTAAACTGGCAGGGTGAAAATCACAGAGAGTATTTTTCAGATCATTCTGCTTCAGACCGATCATTAAGCTGACACACATTTCATTTCAGGTTTGTATTTTTAAATACTTCCAACAGCTGTGTGCTAAAGATTTATGGATTCCAATTTTCACTGCATTGTGAATAACGAGCATTGAATATTTAATATTTTTGTATATCATTCTCCGTCATATTTTATAAGGGTAAAAAAGAAATACCGGTTTTTTCATTTTCAGTCTTTATTTTCATCAAGTTGTTCTCAAAAATCTGGTGAGTATTCAAGAAGTGATGGGTGTTTAGAAAACAGTACAACCAAATAAACATTAAAAGTCTGTTGCTGTTTTTCAGTTAAAATGAAACCAAATTTTCAGTATAACTTATTCTACTTTGAACTACATTTATTCATCATTAATATAATAAATGTATTCAAATGAAGTAATAAATTGGCATACATGATGATAAATAAAGTATATTTTGAAATTTTGCTAAATAGTTACTATGATGAAAACATGGTAAAAATCTCCAAACAAAAAAATCACACCAATCAAAAAATTAAAAGTGGGATGAAATAATGAATCAGCATATAGATTTAATATTTTTTACCTAGCTGCTTCATTTCTTCAAGGATTAACATTTTTTTAAAATTTATTGTGTACTCCGCCTGTTTCTAAAATGTTACACTACTGTTTAACCTTATGTAAAATACTACTAGATAGAAGGGACAGATGCTCTTCAGAATTTTTTCTGATAAGCATACTTTTTTCCTCATTCTTTAATTGCTTAGCTATTATGAATTTAGATCCAGGAGGGCAGAAGGAGGAGGAAAGAAAAAAAAAAAAGTAAAAGAAAAATACTCAAACCAAACAGAAACAAACAACAAAAACACCCCACAGTTTTTAAGCATTATGTTTTCTTTGTTAAGTAGTAGAGGCCAGAACATCCTTTCCCTAAATAAAATCAGAACATAAGTAGGTAAAGTAATTGAAATAAAGGAGTTTTCTAGTTTATATGTGTGATGCTTTTTAGGTAGAATAATTCAACCAATAAACACAGATATATAAATGTAGTGAGTGTACACATTTCTTGGGAGCTTTAAACAAACCAGCTGTATATGGGAATGTTATTTCAGTCATTTACTTCAGAATGGCATGTCTTCTTTATTTAGAAGAGTATTTCAGTAACAGGCCTGACTGTCTTCTTATTTTATTGATTGAAGGCAAAGTTAAAATGCTATTGAATCACAGCTACATCACAACTTGAAACTTTAATTTGAATGGATCAGAAGACTCTCATGTTGTAGCAAGGACCTCTAAAAAACAGGAAAAAAGCTATCTTTTATTTGAATTGGAAATTTGTCCTAGTAGGAAATAAGAAGTGGAATCTTTAAAAGAAGAATATACACTGTTCTAGTAAAAAAGATTTGGCAAGAAAAATGAGCTCTCCCAATACCATGTAACAAAATCAAACTACACACAAAATAATGTTATTCTAAAAGAAATAGTTCTGACAATTAGAACAAAAGATAAAAGAAATCATATTTCAGTGGCACCTGAAGCAGAAATTAGGATTAAAACTATTTCCATCGAACTGTATTGAGAGACATATTAAAAATCTCCTAGCCAATTGTATCCAATCTAAGTGAATTCCATAAAAAACTGGGAATATGGAACTGAATTGTAAGGGAGAAGACATGTTTTATGGACTCTCAGACAAGATATCAAGAGCAAGTTTTTGATCTTGCAGAACTGAGGAGGCCCAGGAAATAATTTTGTATTTACAGCAGCTGTCCAGACTTCTACTATAGTAGAAAGGAACACTCACTGCGAAGTAGATTAATTGGGCCCATAGAAAGAATTCTCCTAAGTAATGATTTAAAGAAACATAAAATGACTGTCAGATGCTTCGCATGTCTAACATGGGATGGATTCCTTTACCATCTATGACCTTATTTTTTGGACAATGCCACTTATAATAATGATGAATATCAGGACAGAAAAGAAAATTAATGTATAGATACTGATAGACAAAAACTAAATTTGTAAGTCCTCATATTGTATGGAGCAACAGAGAAATTAATATCTTGTACTATCTTGACATAGGTAAAAAGATCTGAGTCTTGAACTGAACTTCCTTTTCTTTTAGTCATCAGCATTATATAGTTTCAAACATATTTTTATACCAGTCCATTTCCAAATATATAAAAAATCCTGACTCTAAATGACTTAATGAAGCAATCTGATGATTCTGATGACACTTACCTCTGCAGACACACATCAGGAAGTTGTTGTTCACACTTTTTATGTGATCATTCCTTGAAAATGATACAAAAATTTAAGATAGACATATCTATTGATTTTCTTTCCCTTTTCTTGTCATGATGTTATTATGGATCAAGTCACCAATTCAGACCTATTATAAATGCCAGTGAACATTTCTCAGATGTTGTGACAGAGAGGTGTTAAAAATCAAGAAGGCACAGCACCGAGATTACAGTCAAAAGAAAGATTGTTTTATTTCCTACATTCCATATAATTTGCTGTTCATGTTCACATCCTCATATGACAGAAGATATGGAGAGATGGCTCATCATTGCTAAAAATGTTCTTTTTTTGCCACTAAGAAGTTTTATAGAGCTCAGTATGTTTCTAACTAAAAATTCAAAGTTAACTCCTGTCTTTGAAGCTTTGGCAGATACTTCAAAACACTTTTCAGAGTTTTCTCTTGAAAAAACATCTTCATAATCACATTTTCATTTCCAATAATTTTCATGTTTCAAAAGAACTCAAAAAATAGAAGGAATTGGTTTTTTTTCATCATTACAAGAAGAATTTTCTCAATTTGCTATTTCTTTCCTAAACACTGTAGTGATTTTGATCATGCAAGTAAAATTCTATGACAAAGTTATTCCTTTGTTACCTTTTCCATTGCAGTCTAGAATGGCAATTAATTAACTAATACTTATGTATATATATTTATGCTCACTACCCAAAAAGTTTTATAGCACTAAGTAAAACAGTGACTGATCATTTGATAAATTTAAAAATGTGGATAATATTTTTTCCATTTTTATCAAATTCCATGAAAGCGTAAGTCTCATTCTGCTGATTGCATGATTTAATATTATTACAAGGTCTAATTAATTCATATAATGATTTTCCTTAGAATACATTAATATTCTAGATTAATTTTTTAAAAATATATCTTTTGCATGCATTTCAGTGTGATTTAAGCATCAAATGTGAATTAATAATATACATTGGATTCTTCTTTGGATTTTAATTCAAAGTTCCAAACCTTTTCATGAAAATTCTGTAGGATTTAAACTTCAGACAGGTATCAGAAGTACAATTGCTGCAACTATAATTTAAGTTCCCAGTTTCATGGAATTTACAGCACTGAGTAAGGCACTTAAGATGAGATTCTGTCCCACGGTAAGAATAGTCATAGTCCTTTAGTGTTCATATTTTATATCCTTCAAAATATTCTGGAATAAAACCTAGTTCCCTTAAACATATACATTTCCATCATAAAACCTTCTTTATTGAGAGAAAAGCATTATAAGCTCCTACTTACTTTAATCACTATAAACTACACCATAGTCAGCTGTTCCTGATGGATAGGACAGAGAATCATGAAATTATTATCTAGACATGTGCTACAATGCACTGATTACCAAGAGGTCTTGGGAAGCATTAAGAAAAATTAAAATGGGGTTTTTTTCCAGCTTTTTTCCCTTTTTATTAGAGACATAATAATTTTCCTTTGTCAATGGGGAGTAAAAATATGGAAGTGTTCCCAGGGGTTCAGACAACTCCTTGACAATAAACAGAAATAAAAATAAACTTGACTCCAGTTTATTTACAACTACATGATAAAACTATTCAAGAAGAACAATATTGTAAATTTATAGAAAATTTTGCTTCTTCCAATTAAAACCAAGTAAAATAAATCATGTTATTTCTGAAATCATATTTTAATAAATCATACAAGTAACATTGCTTTGTCTTACCTGCATTTTCTACTTTGTTGACCCATGGTACTAATATTACTAAGTCAACTAGGGATCAAATTTTATACTTTAAAAACACTCGTATTATATCTACTGATCAAGTAAAACATATGATGAAAGAACCTGAAATTAACTATAGAATTTAAGGAAAATATAGCTTAATAAAGATGAAAAGATGAAGTGTTTGGGAGTATCATTTATCAGACAATGAATTCCATCTTGCTTCAGAGACTGTACATTTTGCTGTGACCTTCATTTGCTATTTCTACATCGTGCTAAAATTACCTTTGGGCTTTGGTACAAAAATTTTGTAGTGTAAGTTTGGCACCAAATAAAAAGGCTGAGAAAAGGTGATGGAACAATCAAGAGTCATTAATGATGAATGACTAGTGGCCCTGAATATATGGGTTTTCAACCGGGCTGTTGACTTTGACTGATATTGAGTATAAAAGTCAGGGGTTGAAGTGGAGCCTTTGATTTCCCCAGTGGAAACATTTAGGATATTGCTTTCTAAACAAGGCATGGATCACCGTGACATGGAGGAAAAAGAGATCATGATTCTGAAGAGCAATCAGCTCTACTAATAATTTAGATTTTTTTTCTTGGGCCTTTAACTCTCCAGCACCGTAAAAGGTGAAAGCCTGAGAGATTAAGACATGCTTTTACAGGTCTGCTCTCACTGTCTCTCTATTAATCGTACACAAAGACTTTTTAAGAAGAACTGAAATCTCTGGGAAAAAACAGTCTGAGCTGAGGACAGCTCGGGAGGGCTGTGAGACCCCTCTTGAGGTTCAAGATTGCTATGCATTTAGAGGACTTACATCTACTGAGGAATGGGAGAGAAGTTGACAAACTGACAAACACAAACTCAAAACTGAAGAAAACCAGGAGAGGAAGATAGTGATGCCATCAACATTAATCTTGTCTTACCAAGAGTTTGAGATTTTCACATTTAGCCATGGAGGCTTCTCTCTTTGCTTTTCTCAGAAAGACTGCTCAGGGATCCTTAAGCAATGGAAAAGACTAAAAAGAAAGTCAGAAAATTGAAGCAGCAATAAGACACCATAGCCTGTACATTATATTTTTAATCACATTATTATTTCTCTCTGCTTTTTGTTAATTATTTTAATGCAGGATTATGGTTTTTTTGATGTATAAATTTCATTTTAACTGAAATACCCATAATTTTTGCTTCAATTGGATTAACAATAAATTATTTATTTATAAAATGTGTTGTATTTTTACTCATTACAAATTTTATTTTAAAAACTCAAGAAAGTGTAAGTTGATTCTAAGGTAGTTAGTATCTCAGAATTTTTTCTGAGAATTTTTAAAATCATAGGCCTTTTTCCTATGGTTTTGTCTGTCTCATTTCACAGAATGTAGTAGCATAAATGAAATTAGCTGGGTGAGTTAAAACTATTCTTATTAATGGTCTCAAATGGGTTAAATGTGCAAAATATTTATGCTGAAAATATCAGCTAGAAGCAGAGTACTGTATCTTTTGATGGGACTCTTCCAGTCAAAATCCAAGGGAACTCGCAATGATAAAATCAGTATAATTTGCTCAGTCATTTAAATTCCTGGGGTGTTCTGTGAAGTCTGTGAGATGTTTTAATGCAGGTAGAACACATGAATGCACTGAAAAGGCTGAAATTATGGCAGAATGAAAAAAAAAAAATCTTAAGTGATTATAAAAGTGGATCTCAATCTTCTCAGTATTTTCCATTATTTAAGGATTCCTTTCAAAGTTTGTTTTCAACTTAGGATTTCAGGAAATCACAATTATGCAACTGCTGTATCTTAGTTAATTTGCAGAATTTTTCTTTTTTATTTATCAGTTTGAACCCTCTTAATGTGTATATTTATAGTTAAACCTCTTTCTTCAAAAAATACCCGGGAAATAAGATATCCAAATTGTTTGCCAAGTGCAAATAAACAAACCAACGAAATGTACAAAAATTTCCTTTGAGATGATTTTATCTCTTGCTCAGATGGATTTGATACTTGTGATAGTTTTAGTTTACTATGTAAATTAAGAATTATTTAACCTATTGTCCTTTTTTAAAAATAAACCAAAAACCTATTGTTTCTGAAACCACTGACTGCAAAAAGGGGAGGAAATACAGTTATTTATTAAATAAATGTCTAACCAAAGCAAGCCTTACCTAACTTGGAAACATTCTTAATGATGATTTGCTAATCCTTTCCAATTCCCAGCAGGTATTTGAAAAATGTAAATAGCGTAGTACTACAACAGTGATATTAATTTCATATTGGAGTGGCACAGCATGAATATTACTCCCCATGTAAGTCCTAGGTATTCTTAGAATCTATCAACCAATGCAGCATGAGAATTCTCCCAGGTTTTTCATATTAAACTATGTTTTTACCCAAACAATTTGCACTACACTGCTAACGAGATGTGTCTTTTATTCTTTTTCTCATATTTTTAACACGTTATATTTTTTGTATTTCTTTGAGAATATCTCTGTCCCAAAGAGGACAAAATTTAAATATTAAGGAAATAATTTTTCAGTATAGCTGCTGACTATTTCTAATTTACTTTTTAAAAATATTTCTCACCATTTATAGAGTATTTAATGACGAAATTTTCCATAGGAATTTTATGAATTCTTAAAAAACACAGTTTACTGTCAGAAAATTCATAGTCCCATGTTGGATAAAAGAAATGAAAGTAGAGAGAAATTACCTCTTAAAGTAAAGGTCTTATCAATGTATCATAAAGAGAATATATACATGTAATCTGTTATCTTGATTTTTTTAAATATCCACTAATGTGTAAGATATCAGAAATTTTTTACCTACCAATAACATAAAAGTGAAAAATTAAATATATTTTAGCTAATATCTCCTGAGTTATAAAGTACCTTTTTTCTCATTAATTGCAAAAGAAAAATGTTCATATATTGAAGTCAAGGGTAGATTCAAGACTTTGAGAGTATACCTGTAAGAAGCTAACAATGTTGATTTTATTACATATAATATGAATATTACTTTTCTTTGAAAATAATAAGAAATTCTGTAATTTGCACATTAATCTCTCTGTTTAAATTGAGTTTCTGCATATACATTATCACAATTTGTCCATTCAGTTAAAAGGGTATCTTGAGCATGAAGTGGCATTTAATTTTTCTCTTGCCTGATTTCCTACACATTTTCAGGAAATCATTATTACAAGATTCTTCATTAAAGAGAGACTTAAATTTTATAATGAACTCTAATAGAATACTTTTTCCAGTCTTTTCCAGTACCAGTAAGTCTGATGGTTTACAGTTTTGTCAAAAAATGTGTATGTATTTTATCTGAATGAGTAATCAGCACTGTTTACACAGATGCTCAAAGTACTATAAATTTAATATTTTTTAATTATAAATTAGTTTTTAATTGAACATCATATTTCTCCCCTACTTGTTAACTGACCAAATTTTCTTGCCAGTGTTTTCTTACACATTTCTTGCACATTCATTTTTATTTTTAATAGATAATATAGTTTAAAAAGATCATGTGGGTTTTTTTCATATTCAGTCACTGAATATGATGGGTTTGGGTTTTTTTATTCCGATATCTTTCTCATTAGGTCTTTCTCTGGTATTAAACAGAAGATGGAACAAGGATGGAAGGGTGCTTCAAAGTTTATGGTACAGATCTTTTTACATCTATTAACCTGAAAGACTGTTTTTGTAGCAGGATTGTTGGGGAAAAAGTAGCTATTGAAATTGAAAGGACAACGAGGACATGAATTACATTTAAGAAGCATGGAATGTGTGGAGTGCAGTGCTTAAACTTTACTCTGATTTTACTCTATGTATCAGCACAGAAGCACCCAAGACTTTGGAGAATGTTCCAAGTAGAAAGGTTTAATAACATAAAAGTTTCTGATGGATTAAATAGAACAAGACAGAAATATTTAATTTTCAAAGACAGTAAACAAAAAGCAGATTTATATTTAGGCAGTTTATTCAACATTTCTTAGCCAGAAGATTTCAGGTCTTTATTTACAGAATTATCCTATTCTACTTTATTATTTTTGTGTACAAATTAAACATAGCTTTAGGGATTAAGGGTTACTGTTGTATTTTTTGGTGTAAAATAAACACAAGAAAATAAATTTGTGAGACATATTTACAAGAGCTCTATTTTAAGATATACATAAATTGGGAGTTCTTTCACATGTTTATGCTTTATTTGTATAATGAGAATTGCTTTCACCTACCTAATAAATATTAAAACTTAACTGGTCAAAATATATGAATACAAAACAAGTAACCTATTTTAATTCTGATTTTAGGGCTTAATAAAAACATTATTTTTCAAAAGCTACTTATTCTGACCGATGTAAAGAAGAAGGGATTACAGGAACATGATCACTTATTCAAGGTACTACTGTTGAGGTGAAATGCGTTTGACATTAGAAATATGTGGGGAATGAAATTGAAAAAAATGCAACTCTTCAGAGATCAAGTTGTTGCACAACATGGAAAAAATGCTTTGAAAAAATCAATGAAATAATATAATCACAAGAATAACAAGATGCATGGTATAAGAGAAGACATGAATCCAAGGATATAGTTATGGAAATTAAGAATTCACTTACAGTGACTATCATTTACAGATTCTTTACCTTCTTCATCATTTTGCATCAATATTTATGGTAAGGCTGGTACGAGAGGGATGATTTAGAGTATAAATTAGTAATTTATTTTTATTCATTTCAACAGTAGCTCAGTGGGTCACCCTATGTGCATAGAAGAAATGTGCCATGCATATAATTTATTTATTGCTTTTCAGATCAAGCTGTGTAATTGTGTCCACACATGTAGAATTTCAAATGCAACTTAAATACAAGGACAAATAAATACAAAGTAATGAGACTTCCACATACAGAATTTCAAGGTGTATAATGATGCTACAAAAGTAACTATTTCATGGGGCAAATAAATAATACAGGGTCTTTTAAAAGTTCTTTAGACATATATTTTCAAGCTAAACATGAGTCATTTGTTATCATAAACTATGTCATCTGGTAGATTAAGAATAATTTGTTTGTTACTAAGAACAAGTTCAGTTTGGGGGCCTGCCAATCATACCTTTTAAAATTTGATTGAAATGTTATTAAAAAAAAAAAAGAAGACATTTTTAGAACACTTTAATATGAAATAAACTTAATTATTCCTTAATTTGCAAGAAAAGGTGATTGTTTCCTTTTGCATACTTTTCATAAACAAGTACATAATACATAAAATATAAAGATTATTAAACCTGATAATTTTACACTCAGACAAATATATCATAATTTTATGTTTAAATATGGAAAACTGCTACAATATTTTACAGTTTTTGTTTTAAGGTGTCTGGACTAGTGTCTAGAGGTTTATTTTCTTCCATCTTCAGACAGTTACACTGCAGAATCTAACTGAATCTCTTCTTCTTAAAGAAGGATCGTGTATGTCTCTATCTAAATAGGGAAAAGCTAGATATAAGTAGAATGAAGAATGGAACAAGCAGTATTGTGACTTTCTACTCTTCTTAAAGAGAATTTCAGGCGACTTACCTTTAAGGCATAGATGCACTGTCCTTTGCACCTCATCAGGTGTGGGTTTGGTCACCTCAACTGGAAAAGACATTGAGCTCTTAGAGAGCACCCAAAGGAGGGCCATGAGGATGGTGAAGGATCTGGAGGGGGAACCTTATGAGGAGTGGCTGAGGTCTGTTCAGCCTGGAGAAGAGAAAACTGAAAGTAGAACTTATTGCAATCTACAGCATCCTCACAGGGAAGCAGAGGGGCAAGAACTCTTTTCTCTGGTGATGCGAGACAGGACCCAGTGACAGGAGATGGCATGAATCTGAGTCACGGGAGGTTTATGTTGGATATCAGGAGAAGGTTCTTCATCCAGAGCACGGCTGGGCACTGGAACAGGTTCCCCAGGGAAGTGGTCACAAGCATCAAGCCTGACAGAGTAAGAAGTGTTTGGACAATGTTTTGAGGCAGAAAGTTTGACTCTTGGGATGCCCTGTTGGGGGCCAGGATTTGGCCTTTAAGTTCCTGATCAGCCCTTTCCAACTCAGAATATTCTATGATTCTCTGTTTCTATAATTCCCCCTTCCTCCTCCTTCCCCCCACTTTATACACTGAGCATGATGCCATATGGTCTGGATGCCCTTTGGTCAGTTTGGGCCACCTGCCCCAGCTGTGTTTCCTGCCAACCTCTGATGCACCCCCAACTTTCTCACCAGAGTGCAGTACGAGAATCAGAAAGGGTCTTGATTCTGTGTAATCCCTGAACAGCGAGAGCAGAAAATCTCTGTGTTATCAACATTGTCTTCAGCACAAATCTAAACACATGGCCCTATAATAGCCACTGTGAACCAGCCAAAACTAGCACGCAGGGGAAAGCTGGAAATTATTATCTTAACCATTCATGCTTCCTTGATACACTCACAGTTTTTTGACTGAGGTGTTTTGTTCTATTCTCAGCTGATACTATTACAATGCACATCATTATCCATCCACCAGGCTTCCCATTCATTGATGTTAGTTCAACATCCTTTGCCCACGTCTCAAGAACTTGACAGCGTTTGCACTAAATAAAGACTTGGTTACATGCAAAATAATATCCTGCACTTTTGTTTACAGCTGTGCTAGATATCCCTGTGATTCCTGACTTACCAGTAGGCATAAGGAATGCTCTTCATCTGCCACCAGTTGAACACCTTTCACATCCATGCTAACTATCCATAGATACTCTTCTACAGTTCTAGGACATGCAACAAATTCTGGGAGATGCCTTCCTCTGTCACAGTGAGGGCTTTAATTTGCGTGATAGGGTGTTGTTTTGGAGGGGATGGGGACTGGGACATTCCGCTTTCATTCTGAGTTGGGGTACATAATGTTATCTGGTTCAATAAAAACACCCTTCTGGCTCCTTTTTGACCACTTGATATTTAGACCGATTCTTTGAGTTTCTTGTGATATTTTTTTCCCTTTCTTAATTTTCTTGTGGTCCCCTTCTTGATAGAAGGTATAAACTTCCTCAATTTATTTTGCTCACTTTCTTGTTCTACAATCCTAAAGTTAATTTTGTTGTGTTTATTGCATTATTATTCCACTAATATCTTTTGTACTGGATCCTGGGTGTTATTACCAGAGTCCAGATCAGAATGGCATCTTTACCTGTAAAAAGTAGTAAAAAGTTTACCTCTAGAAAGTAGCCTCTCTGCATCTCTTTTTGACAAGACATTAGTCCACGCCATGCGTGGCTAGTTAGAACTCTTGCTGCTACTCTTAGTAATTTTGAAGCTTCCCTAATGTTATTTAATATTTCCTGAGTATAATCGTCACCCTGATTAGGGTGTTGATAGCTCAACACTAATACTTTGCTTATGAAAGCCATCCACAAAGATTCTGAAGAGCTTCTTTTTTCCTGTAATATCCTTCATACACAGTACTATTCATGACCCTGTAATCCCTATTGCATCACTCCTATAAAGTTGACAGTATGGTAATGCTATAACACAACGATTGTCTTCCTTTTAGCAGGTTTAAGAGATACTTGTTTTCTCAGGGATTTTTATAGATGTCAAGAACTGTGGTTATCCATTTTATCTTTTAGACTTTAAACTTCAGTGGAAAGCACTCCTAAGACATTTCTGTTATGCCACTTAGTATTATTTGTGCTAGTTGACAGCATTGCAGTCTAATTTCGCTTGTGTTATTTATTGTTATTGTGCTGTATATTTCCCTCCCAACCTTTTCTGATTTGTATTGAATGTTGTTCTTTTACTATCCTTCAATCCATACACCTTGTTCCCTAAATTAAGGACATTACTATTTTTCTACTGCAGCTGTGCCTACTTAAGTTTATAGAAAAAAACTGTAAATGCATTTGAAATAGTAAAATATGCATGGTAAACTTGATTTATGCCTATCGTAGGATTTTTCAGAAAAAATCTTAGCTCAGAAAGGCAATATTATGATCTATAATATTCTTATATTGAACTGGTTTATTTGCATTCATAGTGTGGTGTGAAACTCAGTGCGTTATAGGACATTTACAAATTTAAAGCAATAAGAGAAAAAATACATTATTTTCTTCTGCACTCACTATGCACACAACTTTGTGCATACATTCTCACAATTACAATGGCAATAAAACCAATTAATTGCATGAAAAGAAGTCTTCTTCTTTTTATTTTTGTGCAAAATTGTAGGGTTATTAACTTTCAGTCAATTTAATACCATGACTAGCTAAAGCTTCTTTTTAATGACAGGAATAATACTACAAGTCTGCTGATAAAAATTAAATTAGAAGTTAAAGTCTCCATAAAAAATAAGTATAAGAAGTATATAGTTTTAAGCTGGTATGTCATGTGGTGATAAAAAATTTAAAATTTTATTGGAGGGAATAGCTAAAAAATTGTTACTATTGTCTTCATAGTATTGCATGGGAAAGCTCTTTAGCTGACTAGAAACTTTCAGCAGTGAATGAGCATGCATAAAATAAAGTTAAATGAAAATAAGGAAAGACTTTAATTTATGGAAATATAAATATTTTTATATACTGTATATATACAGTATATAGTATATATAAGTGCAAAGACAGAAGAATTCATTATTTTCCTGTCAGAATAAGTCATTAAAAACATGATTTCATACTTCCTTCATAATCCAGAAAAAAAATGTAAAAATTATTCTTGAATTAAATAAAATGACTGTATCGCATAAACACATCACTCCTCCTCATTGAGTAAATATTTCTTTTCCATCTTGTAATAATTCACTCAAAAAAAGGGTAGGTTTTGTAAGAGAAAAAAGTCTTTGTTAGAAAGAAATGTTATTACACAGGAATATTTTTCTAACTCTTTCAGTTTACAACAGCCCCTGTAGGGGAAATTGTGAAAGTAACAACTTCACAATAGGACTCTTTTTCCAAGAAGTGTTGCAACCTTTTGTGGAAGATTATATCTTACCTCTAATAGCATTTTTAGTGTTATATTTTTACAATTTATATAGTTATAATACTGAAATAAATACCTTATATATTTTTTTTGTATTTTTTAAAATAAATACTCTGAGTACTTACTTACTAACAACAATGTGTATAAGATGCAAAATGTCACCCAGCCTTTTTTTTGAATTCCTCAGCAACAAATGTAAGTGTAAATCCTCATGTCAAATAATAGGAGCAACTCAGGATACTATACTGAAAAGGACGAAAATTTACTCTCAATATCTACATATATCTAGAAGATTACTCCAGAAATGAGAGTGTAATAGATATTCCACACACAGTCCAGAAAGTTTTGAATCAAATTAATATTAAACAATTTATTTTGCTTCCAAAGGTGGTGTTACTGAAGTTGAATTTTCCTACTTTCCTAGAAATGTCAGTTAAGCCATATTCTCACCAAGTTCAGCAAGCTTAATGAATTCCTTGGGGAAGCCAGAATATCTGTAGCACAATTAACTTCCCATTCTTATGTAAATGAGGAGTTTCAGTGTCCCTGATGGAAGTCTGCTTTTGGCTACAGTTAGCAAGTGTGTGCTATTAAATGACACATGGAGCCTTGAGCTGAAATTTAGACTTCACTAATTTGTGCTGTGACATGTGCAAAGCTGCTTTAGAGGAATGTGAAACACATTTTTTTAAATGTACCTGATGAAATGGGGATTATTACCCCTGGCTAGACTGTAGTCAGCAGTCTGATTATCTTTGTTTTTCCTTAGTCTTAACAGAATAAGCACACTGATACTCTCTTCACTCTTTTTATATTCCTTATAATATTTTCAGTCACATTTCTTTATTATAATTATCCAGTTGAGATCATTGATTTAAAATGGAAAGACTGCAATGGTGTGAGATCATATTTTAAATTGAATGTATGCATTTGTGTTCATGCAATTAAAGTTAATGCTGAAAATTTATTACTGATAAGAGAAATAAACTCCAAGGCAGGTAGATAGACTTCATGTAGCTTGTAAAGGAAAATAAAACTTTGTACATAAATGTAATCACCTGCACGAGATAGAACAGTAAGAAAACAATATCCAAAATGAAAAGAGAATGTTACTGAATAGTTCAAGCTTTATTGTTTCTAGTAAAGTCCTTTGAGATCTCTTGAGGAACGGCATTCTATAAATGCATATTATTGTCTCAGAGGAAAAAAATTATATGACAGTTTTAAAACATTGAAATACAACCAGGTTCAAGCTGTAACCACAAAATAGGATCTGACTATTTTTTATCTAACTTTTAGTTACCTAGGAAGATTCCCAAATCCAAATTGAGTTCCAACTTCCTGTTTTCATCAACCTTGCTTATTGGAAAAATAAGGGAAAAGCAGACACAAAATGACACAGATTTAAAAAATCCATCCCCCAAAAAACTCGCAAAAAACCTCCTGGAGACAATGTCAAGACAAAAACTTGCTAATTACTCTAATTCAAGCACAATGCATACACTATAAGCACCTCTTCCAGGAAGTTCAGCATGGATTTTGCAGGCAGAAAGACTGTAAACAAGGGAAAATTGTTATTGAAATTAATAAAATTGTACAGATCTATGAAGGGATGTACAGGGGAAGGGAAAGAAGAAAGGAACAATTGGTGGGGATGCAACAGAAAGTGGTATAAACAGGGCTGGGCATGTATAAAATGGGGCCAGTGCATACATGTCTGTCTAAGCCCTTTGCTTGCTCACTGCTGTCAGTCCCAAGTTCTTATATCTTCTAATTAAATCTGAGTTCTCCATATATGTGCTGTTGAAAGCAGCATCTTGTCTGTGGCCCTCAGTGTAGCCACAGCTGTAACTGTGACAGTGTCCTCTCAGTGTGTCTGTGAGTCTCTGGGATACATGTTCAGCTTCCCTAGTGTTTGAACTTGTATATTGGAAGCAGCATCTCTCAGCCTGGACAGATCCCAACAGGGATCCTTGGTACTGGAATGGGCCACAGTAGCCAGACAGGAGTGTTTTGGGTCGAGGAGGCTGGAGGAGTTATCACTTGAATCATACACAAAATGTCAAAATGTTGTCTAAGTTACCCCTTGCTGCTTAATTTTAGCAACGCTATTCAAATGGGAATCTCTTTAGTTACCTCTAGTCAATTTAAGTATTTCTGCTTTCATGAAAAAACATTTTTTGTTCCATTTCTCTGCAAACACTTCGGCTCAGTAGATTTTCCCTTCTCAAGATTTTGTGTTTCTCACAATAAACTCTCTTCTGAATAAATTTTCACACTAGACTTGCTCAGATAATTGTAAGGGAAAAAGGAAATAATTCCTGATTTTACATAATGCTATAGTGGATGGAATATGCCCTTAAAAAGGGAAGAGCATACATAGGAACAATTCTTCAGTCTGACAACTCACAAATCCTGCTGTGTGAGGAGAATGTTCTAACCCTCACTTTCTAAATGAAAATTAAATCTGATTCTTTTCCAATGCTTCTGAGAAATATAAACTACTGCAAATTAATAGTATATAAATTTATTAAACCAGTCAGCAAGCAAGAGGAGTGTCTCCTTAACCCAGAAATACCCCAAATTTCCTAGCAGTGAGAAGGATTCTTCTTTATGTAAAAAAGAACGTGTCTGTCTATATTTTCTAAATCAGACTTTATTCTTTAAAAAAAGTAAAGGCTTCACCAAATAGAGGTATGTAAAGGCCCTGTGTGAAGGAGCGTTCTGTGAGAATACAGGTAATCTCCTCATATTTTAAAGTGCCTTTTTGTATCCCTTTATAGAAGATATTGGATATCAAAATTTTAAAAATATGGAAATATGGAATCAAACATCATTTGGAAATGGCTTAAAATTTAAATGGCTTAAAACTTATACTTCTAATTTTTTTTTTTTTTCCTGGTTAAGGTTTAATCTCTGGACAGACATGCACTGGGGCACTACTACTGTCATTAGTTATATCTGATTCCTTACCCTTATTTTTCCCTAAAATGTTATTAATATAAATTAATATTTACAAAATGTGAGCTCTAGATTGATATTATTTCTTTCAGAAGAAATGTAACTGGTATGAGATATAACATGGTACAACTACTTCTCAAGAGAGCTTTAATTATGGATGGTTTTGAGAACATAGAGTAACACTGCTATTTTCTGGTTTCAGTTGTAGTTTTTAATATGAAGTGATATAACAAAAAGAGCTGATGGCTCAGGCTTTTTCCCTCTGTTTTTATGATTGCAGAATACCCTGTCATTATTGGAAAAACTATTGGAAACAGATAAAAACAAGTATTAATCTTATGAGTCTTTCTTGAGTATGGCTCTTGTTTATATGTAACGTAAGTGCAGCTACATGAATACTTAATAATAAATTGCTGCTGCAGCTATCCAATTTTATCTTCTACTTTCTTCACACAGAGAAACTGTGTAAAGTAAAAGTTGCTAGCCTTGTAATGTTTTGAGTCCTTTGAATATTTTGTTGCTTCCACTTGTCTGAAAACAATCTTGTTTTAGTAGATAAACCCGTGTTGTTGGGAAACAGTAAAGGAGAAATTCCGCAGGAAAGACTGAGAGTCAGCATGTAGGTGTGTATAGTAGTGCAACACCAAAGAAATTCAATGATCATTTATTTTCGGTGTATGGTTCCTTAAAGCATTTATTGCACATTGTGTGCATGATGGAACATGAGATAAAAAAAAACCACATCAATCTTCTACTTAAATTAATGAGAAAAAATAGTTTGCAAAAAAATAGTGGCACGTGACAAAAGTTGAACAATGAATGGTGTTATTTATATATTTGAAGAAGCCCTTCTTCTTACCCTTGACATCCTTAGCCATTCTAAATGGGCCTTGGCCTTCCTTGCTGGAAAAGTGAGCTTGTGCTTAGAATAATGCTTTAGTTTCTGCTTCAGGCTATGTGAAGGAAAGCATGAAATCTTCCTAGTGGCAAAAGAAATCATCAAGAAAAACAATGATTCTAACCCTGACATTACAGTTCTCCTGAGACAAGATATATCATGGCTTGGGGCACTGCTCTGAAGGCAGCACTTTTTTTTTTTATCAGTCACACTAATGAAGAATGCAAGTACAAGTCTGAAATACAGCTAAGCATTGCTACACCTAATTTGCTTTGTTGGTAGAAACCTAAATTACTACTCCAGGCTCTAATCAGAGATCTTATGAAAGATGCAGAGCCTGGATAGGGCTACTTAGTAGTAATGTAGATATCTATTCTATGTTTTTGAGAGACTTTTTCCACCTGACTTTTCCACCTAGGATGAAGAGTGATAATAAGGACAGGGCTGTTGAGAAGGGTGACCTGTATTTCCACAATACTGTGGCACCTGGATAGAAATTTATGTAAGAGTCAAAGCCCATAAAAATTTTATTGCTTTTTTTTTAATGGTTACTTTTTAGTACAAAAAGGGGTTATTTCCTCAAAATCAGCATTTAGACTCAAATTTCACATAAACGTTAATGAGACAGGGACAGATTGCTATTATTGTAGAAAAAGACATTTATAATACTTTCAGTTATGCCTAACATGAACTAAGTCTCAATAATTGAAAGATGAAGACACTAACACACAGCTCCCTCTCAAATTTTAAATGTAGTTAAAAATTAATTGCACAGATCCACAGTAAAGTGATTCTTTCAGTATCCTAGGTTGTTCTTAGCTGAGATGTTTACCTGGCAATCTTTTAGGTAATCTTTGAGGAAGTGTTAGTGGGTAAAAAATTTATAACTTTCTATTAAAAAAAAAATAATATTGTGACACAACAATATGAATAATAAATATATTTAAAATAATAAGTAATCTCTGACACTAAACCAGAATTAATATCTCCTCTACTGTATCACAGAAATAGATAAATAACTTAAGTTCCTTATGCCATTCAAAACAATGTGAGTCACCTCTCATAAATATTTTAAAGAAATTTTAACCTCTTCTTGAAGCTATTGAATTTATTTATTTATTTATTTATTTACTAGTTTGGGTTTTAGTTGAATTTCTCGAGTTTCTGCCATCAACAAAGCAGACAAAAAAAGACATAAAAGACAGTTGTGAAAAAACTGGAAAAAAACCTTGAGTTGTGTCATGAAGCGTCTACATTTCTCAATTTCTTTTGTGTGAGCTGTCGCAGAAATCATATATTTCTTGGGATTGCACTTTGTTGTCATATATTTTAATCAACAGGATTAGATACCTACCTTATTAAGTGTGGAAATGAATAGTGACAGCCTTGTATTTAGTTCAGTAAGATGAAGAAATAGAAATAATTGAAAGTATTTGGGTTTTTTGTCTGTGTGGGTTTTGTGGTATAATGTTGGTTTTCATGTGTTTGTGATTGTTTTCCCCATTTTTCTTCTTATGGGGATATATGAAAAAGACGTTATATTTTTAATCATATTGACCTATTTGTCACACTGGTAAAAATTCAGGAGAAGGTGTTTGGTTAAAATATCTATATGTAAAATTCAGAGTTTCTTCTGTATATTTTGTGTTCCATACCTATATTAATTGACAGAGGTAAACTCTTGTTATCCAGCATGGTAGACAGCATCACTCTTTTAGGCATCAAGAATACCAGAATTATAATGAAAATACTTCTTCCATGTGAATATGGAGTAACTAGAGTGGATAGGCAATGTTCTAAACATCTAACAAATGGTCATAATATTGTCTATTTCTTTGAAATTGTTTATTTCTCTGATTTTGACTTTCACCTGATTTTAGGAGAAAGTAAAAAGAAAATTAATCTGTATTTATTGGTAATTTGCATAAGATCTACCTTCACTAAAATAAACACTACTCATATTAGAAGAAAGAGAGAAAGAGAGAAAGAAAGAAAGAAAGAAAGAAAGAAAGAAAGAGAGAGAGAAAGAAAGAAAGAAAGAGAAAGAGAGAGAGAGAAAGAAAGAAAGGAAGAAAGGAAGGAAGGAAGGAAGAAAGATTATTATTTCACAAAAGTTTTTACATTATTTGATCTTTTGCCAGATACAGATATACAACAGTGTTCATCCTAAGATGGCTGATATATTTGTGATTCTCATTAGGATACAAAAAAGAAAGAAATTATTGGAATTGGAATTGCATATCACCTGTTCCTTGACTAGATTGCCTCTCAATAGTTGCACATAAAATACCACTTTTCTCTCCATATATTGTAAGACAAATAGATCCAATCTGTCTCTCAAGAGTTGTTTAAACTTGTTTAGGGTCATTTTTATTCTAAAATTTTCCTGAGTCTTAACTTCAGCTACCTATGTATCCTGGAAAATATGTGCTCAAGGCAAAGAGTGGCACTTTCCTGCCAAGTAGTCTATAAACATGGTAGACAGGCATTTGACTTCAATTTAGATCCTCTAAGGCAACTCCACAACTGTGCTGTGTGAATAAAACTTATGCTGTAAAAACTATTTGGCTTCAGAGACACTGAGCCTCTGACCTTCACCTTCCAAGACTAAAGTGTTGAATAGCCAGAAGGCGTGACTCTTCAACAGCATCATGAATCTATGTATTGTTGTAGAACTAAATGAAAATGAAGCAAGAATAAAAAATAAATCAGATATTTCTATCTCAATGATTTCTCATTGATGAGAAAGGAAATAGATGGAAGGAAAGAGAAATGGAACCAAAAGCAGAAAAAGGTTTAAATGATATGGATTAGGTTATCCTGGGAACAAAAATGAAATTGATCTATAAGGAAGGATACTATTTACAGAGGAATTCCATTCTCAGTTCTGTGTGAACCTAAGAAAGAAAATATTTTCATCTCTCTCTTCACAGTAAATTTTGGATAATTCATTCTAGTATCTTAGAAAAAATAGAAAAAAAATCTCAAAATTTCGTCTAACTGCCATTTTCTGTTCATGCACAGTAGACCAGTAGACCAGCAGTATCTGCTCTTTATTCACATAGAAAAGCACAGGGGGAAGTAGCTCACATTATAGAAATAAAGGAGTTCAGGATGGACACATATATGGGCTCATTAGTGACTGATATTCTTAAATGTTGTGGTACTTTCTATTCCCAAGGTTTTTCCTTGTATTTATTAGTTGTACATTCTTCTGGAAAACAAATGCCTTCCAATGTGCTAGCTTCAAGAAGTAGATCTTGAATTATCTGACATTTATGCATAACAGAGGGAGGACAGCATAGAGAAGACCAGCTTCTCTTGACATTAAAGAGTGATGAGACACAATATTTTTGTCTACCCTCCTCTCATCAGATGATAAACACATAATCTTAAAGCTTGATCAATAAAGTCCATCTTTCATTCAAGAGCAAAGATTGGGGCTCAGACTTATACTTTGAGAACATGTCCTAATTTGTTTACCATCAGCTAACTTTTGTGTAATGCAATATAAATAAAGAAGAGCAAAGGCTATGAACAACCATTCAGGGAAATAGCCACTTTTAAAAAGAATTAGTAAGAAATTAAAATGTGCAAACTCTTAGAAAAAGAAACTTATAAAAATGTCATGAAATCTATAAAAAGTTTAGTGGGTTTCATCAAGTTGTCGGTACAATATACTACATTATGTCAAATGAAATTGACACCTTGTTGTGATAAAACATGCAAGCCTTTTAAAAAAGGAAAATAAGAGCAACTCTGGATTATTATACACCAAAAAACTGTTATGCTGTAAGAAATTTCTACTGAAAGTACAAGGTCTATAAAGATTTTACTTCATTGGTTAGTACAATTGATAGTGAGTTATCAAAGGAAACTGCAAAGACTAATGGGCTGCAAGATATATCTTTGAAATCCTAAGAGATATGTTCCTTTTATGCTTAACTCATCTTCATGTCAGTGGGAGTTATGTGCACAAGTAGAAGAAAAAGACACCTCTGTATGCCAACAGTCATTTTCAGATGAGAAACAAAAAAAAAAAACAAAACAAAACAAAAAAAAACTAGATTATTTAAATTTTAGAGAGCACTTCAAAAAGGATTGTACAAACCATGAATCAGAATGTCTGTGCAATTCTGATCAACATAAACAGAGACGACAGCAAGTCTCTGTACACTGACAGAAATCTAATCATTACTGTTACCAAAATGTATGTTTCCATTGAAACAATAATGCCATTAAATACATACAACAAATTTTAGAAACTGTATAATTTTAGCCTTAACCCTTCTCTATCCAGAGGTAAAATCTACATTCCTTCAAGTTGTTTTTTGAGTAGTAATTGTTCAATTTTATGGTATATATTCTAAGGATGATAAAAATCTAAGATGTTAGATCCCAAATCTGTAAGAGTGTTTAATTATATTTCTGTCAATAAAGGGGATAAAAACACCCAGGCAAACAGGTAAGCAGAGAAAGATTTTAATTCAGTTTAATTAGAGAGGTATAATTTAACCCTAAATGTGACTAGCCGTTTTAAAGTTTCAAATAAATCTTTATATTTTTAGAAAACTTAGAAACATTTACTATTTCCAGAGTCTAGTTCTTTCCTCCTGACAATTTAACTTTTTATTTATTTTTTAATCTTCTGTTTGGATTTTCAGCAGTGTGTAGATAGATTTAGTTTGCTGTCGTATGTCGTTAAGGTTTCATATGTTATTCTCTCTTTAAGATTAAAAATACATAGTTTTGCTTATATGAGAGATGGATAGGCTACAGGAAACAAACAAACAATAATTTTCATTGCAAAATATTCCCTGGAGACCTCCGTATATTGTTGTATGGGAAAGAATGTAAGAGAAAATAGATACTTTGAAGATAATGCAACATGATTTGGAAAATATTTCTACTCTAACGACAAGAGTAAAAAATTTTTGTTATTACACTTTTAGATGAGTTGAAAGATGTTTTCAGATTGTACAGCATCATTTCATTCTTCTGAGTAATGGCTTCTCCAGAAGAGTAAGGCTTCTTTGCATCAAAACCAACGGTCAGGCTATCTCATGAAGAGGTATCCAGAAGATCCTTTTACTCAGCAAATAACAAATGATTACCGTACTTTTTAAATAGGATTAGTCTCAGGACATTTTTCCTCTTTCCAAGTCTGCTGTGATGCCTGTTGTTTGTGTTAATATCTCTCAGGAAAACACTTCCTCATCCATTTTTCTTTCCTTACTTTTCTTGCCTTTCTTTCCAGTAATTTTCTGAGCTGTTCAGAAAGTGTAAATGTTCCATCATTCTGCATCTTTGAACTGATATAAAAATAAGTGTGGAGTCTATTTTTTTTTAATCCAAAATAATTTTGGGACTTGTTTTAATGTCTTTTAAAAATTTCTTTCTTTTATTTTTTTCCCTTCTTGTTATAAGACAAGAGACTACAACCGTGATCCAAAACTAGAAACTCCTTAGCCTTATGAAATTCAAAAATGTACACATTGCACAAGGATGTGAAATAAACGTGAAGAGATTATTGGTATTAATTTTGGCTATTCCAGAACTAAAATTACTCATCTTATCACATTTGTTGTCATGTTGTTTGAAAATATAAACATAATTGCTAATTGGAAAAAATATCAACATTTCTCTTAAAAAATGCTATAAAATTTTGCCAATCATATCAAGAAGGAAATTAAAGGTAATTTTAAAATTATATACCATAAAAATATTGTAGCAAAATGGAAATCAGATTTTGTTCGTAACAATTAAAGAACATATATAAATACTCTATATTTTGTTCTTTGATCAAATAGCAAACAGAGATGCAATATGCGTTAAGCAAAATAATATTTGAAAACATACTTTCAATATTTAAAAGATTAAAAGTGCATTGATGTTCCTGTTTCCCTTATGAGCTTTTCAGTCTCTTGTTTCATTTCTATAGAAATGTAGTTCTCTTCAATCTTTCCTTACAGTTAAGTTAAAATTTTCTGTAAAATTGCTTTCATCAAGTAATAAATAGAGATCAATGTGAAAGCTTATAGAAGCTAAGGTTCCTAGTAATTAAAATTTCATGCCTACGACACATGAAAGGGTGAAGTTGATAGCATGTTCCATATATTATTCTGGAAAACAAACCATAACATGGAGATGTATCTTTTGCCTCATGCTATACAAAACTAAGGATACAGGAAATGAACATTTTTCATTGAATATAATTTATATCCTGATTTTTAGTTGAGTTTTTATTTACTTGCTTGTTTGCTTGTTTTCCAAGTGTAAAACTTTCATTCAATTACATTTAACTATAAATAGATTTTAATCTAAAGTATGCCTATACAAAATCTGTGTTGGCCAATATTTTTCTTTCCATTAATTTTCAACCTGTAGCTTCTTACTCAGATTAATTTAGGACTTTTCAATTATCTTACTTTTAACTGATTTGATTTATATGGAGTTTGATGCACTCATTCCACTGGGGAATACTTTGTTTGTGAACAGTAAATATACTTCTGATGAAAATGAAATTTCGAGGTAAATAAATATCTCCTATGGATCATTACAGACATTATTAAAATTATGTGCCAAAGTGATAAATAGCATTACAAGCTAATTTTATTTTAAGGGAAAAAAACCTAATTTGTAAGTGTACCAACAAGCAGAAGAAAAAAAAAAAATAGATTAGAAATTTGTTTCACCATTCTGTTTAAAAACACCAAACTTGAATATTAAAGAAACAGTCTGAAAAAAAGAAGTGTCNCTTGGAACTGTTTAACCTGCTCTGGACTCAAAAACCCAAAAGGGCACCAGGAGCTCACACCTGTGGCCCCCCCGGGCCTGGCCTGGGCCCGGCCTTTCCCAGCACCAGAGGGACTGAGGGCAACTGAGCCGAGCTGCAGCCACGGGAGAGAGAGACTCTGGGAATTTCTCATCTCTGTGGAGCAGTCAGAGGTTTTGTTGTTCGGTATTGCTCATTTGTTGTGCTGGGGAGTGCTTTGCCTGTTAAATAAACAACTTTTTTCCAATTTCCTCCAAGGAATTTTTTTTTTTTCTGTCCCAAACCAGTTGTGGGGAGGGGCGGTTCGGATTTGCTTTCTAGAGGGACTCCTCCCGGAGGTTTCTTCTCAAATTTGTCCTAAACCAGGACAAGAAGTTAGTAAAGACATTCTGAACAGTTGGATTAAAACAGAAGTCTCCAAGCATGGAGGATCTGTCTACAACAAATTGGTTTTTTTCTTTGCAAGCTGCTTTTGTGTATAAAAGGAGTATAGCAAGTAGGAAATATTTCAAACATTTTGTCCTCTTTATATGTAATGATCCCTAAGAGCAATTCTGCAGGCCACAGATTTTTCTTTATCAAGGAAGTATTTTATTATCTTTTCTGGAAAAAAAACAAACCATTGAGAACTATTCCCCATTAGCTTATGCAGATTATCCAAAACCTAGTAGAATGTTCTTTTATCTGTATTCTGTTTATTATCAATATGAAAAACCATAAGTTGACCATAGGAAATATGCACTTTAACTGAAAGCAATGGGGAGTATATTTTTGTATATTATATTTCCCAGTTATGACTTAGAGCTCAAAATTATGTTGTAAAGAAATATAAAAAGGTTTTTTCTGGTAAAGAAAACATAGTAAGGAAAAAAGGAGGAAAAGAGCTGGAGAAATCATACTCTTCACTAAGAATTCCAGAAGACACACAGGTGCCTTTCTCCCATTGTCCCTTCACTCCTAATTCAAGATCACCTTTTATAAAATTTTTGGAGTTTTTTGCAGTCAGCTAACTTCTGCTTCACACAGTGAGTTTCCTAACAATTGATAATAAACGTAAGAGGTCAGGATGATCTATAGCAGTGTTAGCATAAGGGCTTAAAATTGTTTCCAGTAATGGTAATAATACGGGCCACTGGGTGCAGAAACTTATTGCTTCCTAGCTATTTGTATCAGTGTGTTAACATTTAAAGTTAAAGCAAGCCAATATTATTTAAATCCTGCTTAGTGTGCCTCTGCATTTAAAAGAGCAGCAAGTCTCTGGCTTCACAGTCATGCTTCTCTCACAGTTTTTGCAGTCTTCCCTATGGCAAATGACCAGCTGGTTCCTGAAATTTATGCTGCACGAGGATGTGCCAAGGAAAGCAGATCAAATAATTAGGTCTCTTAACTTTTTGGCCTGAATGTAGAGACTCAGATGATAAGAGGTAATGAGCAGTAGAAGTTTCCTGGAAATAGTAGGAATGGCTTTGAACTTCCTTTTGCAAAAAAAGATATTTGGTCCCATGTGTCGTGGATTTGAAAGAAATTTATAACATGATCTGATATTTAGGAGAATGACCTTCCTATGTATTACTATTAATACATAGGAATGTATTAATATGTATCATTAATGTGTAATATTAATATATTAATATTTCCTATGTATTATTATTAACACATATACATTAATAAAAGCAGCAACAAGAGTATTTTCTTAGCTATACAGTTTGTGTTATCTAAGGCCTGGGAAGGTCTCTCCACCCACCCTGCCTTCTAATCAATTTCTTATTCTCTCTCCCTCACACAATCTTTCATGAGATATATATGTTACCCCAAGTAGTTTCTAGGTCTGATTGACTATCATATTCACACCTAATAAGAAATTCAGCTGAAAACAGTTCATAAAATTTCATAGTGTAGAGAAAGATAACAAGGGATATCTATATGATCTGAAGTTTAATCAGCAATTGTATTTTTTTCTGTCTGTATGGTGTTTACCAAAGCTGGCAGTCAAGCATGCATTCTGACACTCAGTTGTCCTTGTTCCAGAGGGACAATGGAGAAAACAGCAAGAACAAGAGTATAAAGATTCATCAGGGAAATCACTTACCAATTGCTGACTTGCTTGGAAAATTTAACTTACTTCATTGCCAGTTAGTATAGACATTTAATTACTGATGGGATATTTAGAAAAAAAGCAGACAAATATTTAAACACTTAGAGAAAATATCTTTTCTTTCCGTTTACCATTCATTCCAAACACCTCTCCTTCTCCCTTTTGAATTTCCGCTCCCTCGTCTTGGTAAGGAAATGGGCTGTGAAGGAGGTTGGGATCAGGATGAAGTGATTCCTTTTCCCTTTTCCTTGTTCTTTTCTCTTTCTCTCTCTGCTCATGCCTTCTGTTTCCTCTGCTGTGGGTCACAGACACTTCAGGAAGCATGATGTAGATTTGCTTATCTACAGGTCACAAATAACTTCAAGGGGTTTGCCTGTGGTAATGTGTTCATCCACTGGCTGCAGTTCCTTCAGGACAGTTCCTTCAGCTCTGCAATGAAAGAATTCCTTCTGCTATGGTACCCTCTTCTACTACCTTTTAGTGTTTAAACTCCTTAAATATGTTTTTGCGGGCACCACCAACTCCAGGCTCAGATGTGTCCTTTAGTGACTCCCTTGGAGGTGGCAGAACAGGCTGTGTCTGGCACAGGGCAGCTCCGGAACTCTTCTCTCAGGTGTTGCCTCTGCAGACCCTACCTCACTGCCAAAACCATGGGTTTATACCAATCACCATCTGTTCACTTAAATGCTTTAAGAGTGTGATTTGCAAGCTAATAAAAGCTCTGATATTATTGTGAAAGTTCTTGTCTTTATCCAGAATGATAAAGCTGAAAAGGAATGACAAAAGAGAAGATGACTATTTTGAATCTCATGTGGAGTCAAACTGAGTTATGAATTCAAATAAGTCTCATGGTGTATCAGAGTAGAGGAACACATCAAAAGAAAACTGAACTATATAGAAGGCAGAAAAGAGAAAGATCTGCTTGGGAGGAGCATACAGACACTGCCAGAGCATGCAAGGCTGGAGTTAAGGAAGTGAAACTCAGCTGAGAATGAAAGTGGGAAGGATTGTGTAAGTGTAAGAAGAGATTCTGTCAGTACATTGTTAGTCAAGGAAGAATGAGGAGAATGTGGGCTGTAACTTGATGTGTTATTGTATTGGGGAGAAAAAAAAAAGGACTTTGGAAAAGCTGAATTTTTTTTTTTTTTTCTGTTTTAAATGATAATATTTTTCTTTGGGCATCTCAGGCCATCACATCTTTAAACAGCACTTGTATGAACAAGTCATTATCCATAACACAGGAAGCATTAATTTGGGAACCTCTTAGGACAATTGGACATACAGGTGTCCATGGGACCAAATAACTGGATCCAGAGCTGCTGAAGGAGCTGACTGGTGACAGAGTGAGGTAATTTTCTACCATCTTTACAAGTCATGGTGGTCAGAGGAATTACTGAAAGACACAAATGTAAATTTTGTCTTTAATCAGGGTAAGAAGAAGTGTCTGGGTAATTACAGGGCAGCTGCCTTAATACCAGTTCCTGGGAAGATCATGAAGCCATTGCAGAGTGTATGAAGGACCAGAAAGTGAACAGTAGAACAGTCAGCAAGGGTTTAAAAATTGCAAATGATACTCTGTTTAACTGATTACCTTCTGCAATGAGACAAATATCTGTGTGGAAAAAGCAAGAGCAGTGGCTGTTGTATACATAACTTTAGAGATTAAAGGTTTTTAACCTTTTTAACACAGTTCCCTCATAGTCTACCTGTCCTGGTTTAGGGCAAATTTGGGAAAAAAACCCCAAAGGGGTTCCTCTAGAAAACAAATTTAAGTGGCCCCTCCCTTAATTGAATCAGGAAAAATTTTCCTTGGAGAGAAGTGGAAAAAACTATGTATTTAATAGGCAAAGCACTCCCCAGTGCAACAAAAGAACAATACTAAACAAAAAACCTCTCGCTGCTCCGCAGAGATGACAAATTCAGAAAGTCTCTCTCGTGGGCTGTAGCTCGGCGCACTCAGTCTGTTTTCAGTCCCTCTGGTGCTGGGAAATGCTGGGGCAGAGGCCAGGCCCCAGTGGGCCACAGATGTGGAGAAGAGCTCCTGGTGCTCTTCTGGTTTTTTAGTTCAGAGCAGGTTTGAATAGCTCCAAGAAAAAGAAGAAAAGGAAGCACAATACAGAGAACTTCTCTGTTTCAGCTAGCCAAAAACTAACAAAAAGCATAGGAGAGCTCTCTCCTGCTGTCCTCACTGCAGACAGCAGCGTGTGAAGAAAAGCTGAAAACTCTTTATGTTTTGAAAGAACTGCCTTGGACATTCCAATGCTTCTCCTTCTCCCTCCTTCACTCTCAGACCAGTTTTAAAGGTGTAAAACTTATTTCTGAGCTAAACAGATGAATAGGGATAGAATTCAGCATCAACCCAGGACACTACCAAAAACTGGAGAGGTATGGACTCTAGTAGCCAAGATGTGGATGGAAAATTTGCTTGACAGCTGGTCTCAGAGGGAAGTGATCAATGGTGAAAATCATCCAACTGGCAGGCCATTACAAGAGGTATGCCTCAGAGATCAATACAAAGGACTGTTCCGTGTCTTTAATAACAACTAGCATATGGGCATACAGTACAACATCAAAGAGTTTGCAGAGAACACCAGTGGAAGGACTGAGGTCTGCTATTCAGAAGAACCTCTACGTACAGGAGGAACGGGCCAACAGATATATCAAAAAGTTCAGTAAAGAAAAATACAAAATTTTACAATACTTTGATGCAAGAAAATAAGGTGAAAGACAGCTAAATAGAAAACAGCTTTCTATAAAGGGATCTAGGCTCTTGATAAGCAACATGTGGAACTTGTGTCAGCTGGATGGTCTTGCAGCAAAAAAGGCCAATTCCCTACTGGAGGGTACTGTACTGTGAGCATATAGTCAACAGATAGAGGGTAAATATTTTCCCCTTCTACTTGCCACTTATTAGGTAATATCTACAATATTGTGCCTAGTGTAGAGAGCTTCAGTGCAAGACAGGAATAAACTCAAGCAAGATCAGCCAACCTTGACCAAGATGACTGAGGTGTTGTAGAGAGAGATTGAGAGAATACTATCCTTGAAAGGAAAAGTTTAGAGGGAAAATATCATTCCGTTCTTCATACATCTATTGGGTGGCTGTAGAAAATATGAAGCCAGACTGTTTAGAGAGGCTCATGTTGGAAAGACAAGACTCATTGGACAAAAGCTAGAATGTAGGGAATTCCAACCAAATATTTAAAAAAAAAAAAAAAGAAAGAGGTGACATGTGAGGGTCAAATACCCCGAGAATTTTCCTAGGAAAGTTATGGAATCTCCATCCTAGAAATTATTCAAAACTGAGAAGGAGAACTCGTTATTAATTTAATATAACAACAAGAAAGAGAATGTAAAAAAAATCTTCAGAGATCACTTCTAATTTGCAAGATGTTATGATTATGTCTTTCACAGCATTTTACTTCAAATCTTAAAAAGAATGCAAGAGCTTGAGATTCTGCTATTACGTAAGTGGAGATACCTGCTGCAGGGCTTTATTAGTTTCTTTAAGTTGTTGAGTTTTGTTTTTTTACTCCTGATGGAATCAATGAAATTATTTTAGAATTATGTATCTAGAGAAAATAAAATGAGAGTTGTTTATAATTCAGGTCAAAGGAAATAGTTTAACCTCTATTAAAAGCCATTGTAAACTGTTGCTTTATATCATAAAGTTTGGTGTGTGGGGGAATACGTCAGTGGTACAGACACAGCTAAATTTGTTCAAACATCAACGTTATTTATTTTTTTCTACACAACTTTAGGGAATGCAAGTCCATATAAACAGCTTTTGGTTGTTCAAGTTCTGCTGGTTACACATCTCATTTTGGTCCTGATTGATTTACCTCCATGGGTCACAATGAGGGAAAGTAAGCCAATGAAGTTATGCACAGGCTGGTATGAGTCAATGATAGGACTTTGTATAGTAAACTATAGAGAGGTTGTTGCAGCATTTTTTATCAGTTTATTTCATTTTAAAAACTAAGCAGATCTGTCATCTGTAGGGTACTGTCAAGATTTCTATTGAAATAGAAAAAAATAAAAGCATTTTTTTCTCTGTTAGAAAATTTTGTCCAAGAGCAGAAGTGGATCTAACAGACATTATGCTGAGGATTTTAGGATATATATTGACAATAGAAAGATTTAATGCTCCCATCTTATTATCAGTGTATTTTCAAATCCTGCTGGTGCCATTTCATTTGTGTCTCAGTTAAATTTGAGCCAACTGTATTTAATCTGTATGTTTATATTTTTTGAGAGGAACATAGAGCAAAGTGTTTTTAGTATGCATTACATCTACCCTATTTCATGACTTTTCTCAGTAGTCTGGGGTGAAGACACAGAATGATCAATCTTTGTGATCTCAAAAGTGCAATTTCAATTGTATTGCATTAGCTTCTACCCCTTCCAAAGCATCTGAAAGAGGTTAAGAAAAAAAGCAAATCAAAATGTACATATGCTTTGAAGTTCAGGTAATGGTTCCTGATTAATTTATACAAACAGCAGACCACTACAGTTTATATAAACAAAGTTTTACAAGAATGTATCAATTTTAAAAATATGAAACATTAATTTTCCTTATAGTAAAATTCCTTGTCTTGCTCCATAAGAAACCACTAATGTGTCATTGGGTAGAGATTGAGGTAAAAATCTGAGTCATTTTAAATTGCTGAAAAGCTCCCATAAATATCTATGGAGCCAATATATCACTCACAGTCTTCAAAAATTTTATGCTTTAAGTTAGAAAGAAGATGTCAATCTTTTGTAGCTTGTAGACCTTGTTATTCTTTTTGAGGTTCAACATTGACATCAGAAAAATGACATAATCACACACACATCATTATCAATTATTACCATAAAGAATTAAAATAAATTGAAATGCAAAATTCTGGTATTTGAAGTAGATCTTTAGCTCAATTATATCAGTAGCTGTTTACCTTAGCCCAAAGTTATAAGGATGTACATGCTTATACTTGGAAATGTTAGGCAAACATTTATATTTTCTAAAGATTAAAGACTTCCTAGAAATGCTAGCTTCTGTCTTTTCTCTTTGCGTTCATAAGCTATTTCTGAAGAATCAGAAGTATCTGAAGTATCTTAATAGATGTGAAGGAATGAGCTCAAAGGTAGGTCATTGATCAAATGCTCTTCATTCTTCAACTTATCCTGAAGGGGACATTTTATCATATATTCCAAACATCATATTCATGAAAGGAAACAAACAATGTCATTGGATCACTTTGAAATAAAGTCCTTGAAGCAAATTATGTGTATATTGAAATCTGTCTTCTACTCTCTGAAAGTTATATTCTTAATGTTATGTTCATGGTTAGCCCAACACATCCAATTAAATATTTAAATAAAATGAAAATGTCCTTTTTTACACTAAAAAAATTGTATTAATGGTTCAAACAATAGCAATCCAATTGTTTTAGTTTGTCTTGCTTTGCTTTATATTCACTAACTTTTATGTGAACCTATTTGTCAGAGTAGCATAATTAAACATACATAATTGTTCCTCTCAGGAAGCCATTTTTATAATATTAACATCACAAATCTGAAGCTCTAGGAGACAGAGGAAGTAGAGACAGATGAGGTATTGTGTGTTCTTACCTTGTCCTTCTAATATTGTCACATTTTTGGAGCGGGGGGGCG
>VYXF01000778.1:1652323-1662697 GCA_013397295.1 Polioptila caerulea | reverse complement strand
GGAAAGGAAAGGAAAGGAAAGGAAAGGAAAGGAAAGGAAAGGAAAGGAAAGGAAAGGAAAGGAAAGGAAAGGAAAGGAAAGGAAAGGAAAGGAAAGGAAAGGAGAGTAATGTGTTCGTTCCACATATATATGTGAAAAAGTAATTAAATTCTAGCTGAAATAACACTATCACTTAAATTTTTGGTTAGAATATACCACAAATAAAAGAATACTTCTAATTTATGGTGTGTTGTGGCAACATGTTGCCCTAGTGTTCTGACTTTTCATTTCTTCCCAACCATGGAACAGTTGTCATTCACATAATATTTAACCAGACTTTAATGTTTACACAAAATAATATGATTTTTTTTTAACTCCCTGCTGTCTTCATTAATTTCTTTCTATGTTGAAACACTTTTTTTAGTAGCTTTCTAGGATGGTCAGTTCATCTGAATTAGGACTGATCTCTGTCACTTCTCAACATGCTGCTCCCATGTGTCTGGGTTGCTGATAGCAGGGGAGTCTCTCCCCACGGTCTCTTACAGCAGGGCATGGAACTGGACCTGTTCCACAGCACTGAGAGGGGCAGCTTGGGGGTACCAGGGCAGCCCCAGTTCCAGGCACTGGACATCTCCATGAGCAGAGTGGGATTGACAGGGCTGGCCCTGCTGTGGCATCACAGGGGCAGGGGTTGATGTCTCAGGAAGCTGACATGGGGTCCTGAGCCATGCACATTTTGGGAAAAGGCCCCAGGGAGGCTGAACAGGGACAGTAAAGTTGATAATGACCTCAGGGCCCTGACAGTGCTTATAAATTCATCTCAAGTAAGCAATTTCCACCCTCTCTTTCCCTCTGCAACTTCATTTTCTGTCAATTAAATATATAGAAGAAATCTCAGAAAAGTAATATATTGACAATAATTAAACAGGAGCCCCTTACACACAAAACATTGTTTTTCTTAACTCATGTTCCATATTTTTGCATGTTAAGAAATTAGAAATTCTTATTTATGTTCATGTTTCAAGTTTTGCCAAAATTCACATTTCCTCACTTTTAAATTTTTGGGTTTTTTTGTTTTATTTTTTTTTTGCAGGGGGGCTGGGAGATGTATGTAATATTTACCTTCTGGTAAACATTCTGTTGTTTTTGTTTTTTTTAACTTTGTGATTTGAAAGAGAAAGGGAGAATAAGTTTTGTATTCTGAACATCTTAAGAAATTAATAAGACTAAACTTAAAATATGGCTCAAATATTTCTTTTTCCTTCATTCTGAAAATATTCTGGGGTCTCTTGCACTAGTAAAGTGAAAATAAAAGATAGCTTGGGCATTTTCTCCTAATGTCACTATTTCCACTTAAATTATCAGAGTTCTCATTAAAAACTTTTAGTGGAAGATTTTCATAACACTGTCCTCTACTGCTATTCACAAGTCGTGCTTACAAGAAGTCTGGTTAGTTAACTCATGCCAACTCCACTCATGCCTAAAGAGCAGGAGATGACACTCTTGCAATTTACTTTTCTATTAGGCTAAATTAGAAATTCAGCCTTTATGACAGATGTCATCCAACCTTTCCATAACTGAAAAATATGGAACTAAAATGTAACAGAATGATGGAGGCTTCACAGTTCTCCCAATTAGATATAAGGTTTCATTTTCACAGCTTATTTTACCATTAAGCAGTATATTTCTGTGCTCTTTTACCAATTTTCTGTTATTGACTTTGTCTGCTCCTGAACTCAGTATGTGTGACAGATAAGCTAAAACATTCTTCTGATCTCTCTGAGTTTGTTCTCTATCACAACCTCCAGTAAAATACATTCTCTCAAAGTTGCTTCAACATTTCTCATACTTAGATATTTTTCCTGGGTCACCAAAGACATATAGAACACAAATTTTTAGAGTTCTCTGAAGATACTGAGAGAACTGCTAGAAGGCTTTTTTTTTTTTTTTTTTAATTAAAATTTTGTTCAGAACCCTCTAGTCTTCATCCCATCTCTTTAAAATTATTTTATTTATACATAATACTTAATTTCTTCTTGAGATCCCAATGTAAAAGTTCGATCTGTCAAGTAGTAAACCTCTTCAGAGTACATGTTTTTTGCCACTGTCTTTGCATACCAGCACACTTGTATTTATTTAGATAATTTTCTCCTTTTTGCTTTCATTTAAATCTTGCTTACCCTGTCTTTCTCTTTTCCAGTTTCTTTCTGATGGTGTTCTCAATATTATTTTCGGCCTCAGGTGTCAACCAGTATTTCTTACTCACTGCTCTTCCAAAGATAGAGCTGTCCATTCTCCCGCTGGATCTTTAACTGTTATTTTTGTTGTTGTAAGCTGTTCAGTCTTTTTTTCTCATTCTGTTCTAGTTTGTGACATACACATAGAATCTGTGCTGTTTTTACCTCTCTCAGTGGGATATTAAGAGATACACTTGTGTTAGAATGAAATAATTTTAGAACTCTTAGAAAATCCCATTTTATAAAAGTAAAGAGGAATAATGTTTATTTTGACAAAGACGTTTATAAGCAACGCATCTGCTGTTAAACTAATAAGTGTTTTTATTCTTTCTGTGACAACAATATCCCAAAACATTTTATTTACAGTTATTTTTACCATCGTATTGCTCAATTATGTGATTATTTCTTCTTACTTTCTGTGATCACATTATAAGCTGAAATGAACTTCCCTTTGCCCTTATCTAAGCATTAAGTCAACTTAAAATTAAAGATTATTTTAAACTTGTTTCCAGGAAAACATGCAATTTTGCTTTAGATACAACAGCTAAAAGCTGGAAAATATGCAGTGTCTTTATGAATATTAGTACATTTTGATTCTTACTTGAATAAATTACTCTGTTACATGTTAAACAAATATATAGCCATATGTTATATGTTAAGCAAATATATAGTCATTTTTTCAATGACTACAGACTGGTATTTTAATAATAACTTGGTAATTTAATGACAGTTCTTTTTGTTTAAAAGTTGTTCAAAATGCACTGTTCTTTAAGGACATGCGCTAATGTGCAGTCATCTTTTTAAGAAATTAACTAGAAATTTGATATAAAAAGATCTTTTGAATGTCAAGAATTATTAATAGTCAAATTTAAGACTTAAATGGCAAATTAATGTCTTCATAAATCAATATGGAATCTGCTGTAAAACCAATTTTTGCATGCATTTTTCTTACTCAACTTCATGCATTCTATTTAAACTTATGAGGATTTTAAGACATGTTCATGGCAAATGAATAATATCACCTCTTGTATAAAGAACTTACTTTCTAGTAATTAGCTATATATCCATTTAAACATATAAATATGCATTTTACACACAAGTGGATCCTGTGTAGTACCAAATAAAAGACCTTAAGTATTTCCAAATCAATACAACTTGTATTAAAAAACACCAAAATAACTTTAAATTGTTCTTCAAAATCCAACATTGAAATATAATGAAAGCAAACCCCGCTTAAAAATCCATTATGGCACTCATGTCGAGCCTTGCATTACACATAGTACTTTCAGGAATTCCTATTATCTAAAGATATTGGCTATTTACTTTTTTATCATTTCATATGTGAACTTTTCTTGGGAAGGGGGGGGGGTTGGAAGTTTGATTGAAGAACACATATCAGGTGCTGAACAGTGGGGAAAGAATCTAGTTAAAATTCTGCTGCTGTTTGCAGAAAAAAATGAATTACTCTATTTCAACTTTTCCAGTTCTCTGTAGAAGCAATTATAGAATGCAAATATTTGTATACCATATATATTTACGAACATCAATATTGTTTTCAAAAAACCAAAGTTATATTAAAAAAAGAAATCAATATACCTTTCTTGTTTTCTGTGTGCAGCTGCTCAAACAAAAGGAGATAAAAGTCTAGAAGCATCATTTACTTCTTACAAACTGCTTTTTCATTTCTATCTGAAAATTGTTTTTAAGCGTTGCTTCCGGAATGATTTCAACACTTTCTCCTAACACTTTCAAAGGCTTATTTCTTTCCTGGGTATGTCTTTATACAGAAATTTATTACTTCTACTAAAAAGATCCTGTGCTGTTACATATAAATTATGTGGTCAAATTAGTTTATGACTTTCATTTTATGTAATCATTAGTAAAAGGATGTAAATGACAATGCCTTATTTTATATTGGGGTTTATGAACTCTTTGGATATATACAACACAAAAATATCTATAAAATAGATGAAAGTATTCTAAAAAAATTATTAAATATAAATTGTTTACTGAAATTTATCTTTCACAAAGGTGTTATATACTCATAACATAATAAGTAGTAAAACTCATGGCTCAGTTCTCTCTTCAGTAGCCAGTCAAGGTCAATAGACAGCTTTATGCTGCAGGGATGATCTGTATCAGCTGAGAATAAACCCTACATTCTCCTCAATAAAAAATTTACCTAAGCAGAGAATTTACGGTGGGATTTTTTCTTATATACGCCTTCAAGTCCAAAGTGCTTGTGGTGTTGATTATTTCTATCATTTGATTAACACTCTACTTAGTCTTTTCAAGGAGATGGAAAGATGATTTTTGGCTGCCTAAGGAATCTGAATCTAGAAGTATTATAAAAAATAGAATATACAAACTTGAAAATGAAAATAAAATGCAACATGGAAGGATAGCAACCACAATAACAAAACCCCTAAAATAGTAATACCTTTGCAAAAGCAAAAATTCTTAATTTTTCCATATTTCTAAAAACAGGGAAAACAGTCCTTCTTAATGAAACTTAGAAGTTTATATAATACAGAAAATAAGCATGATCACAGTAGAACAGATATATTTTGTTAACATGATAAAAATGTTATGACTTGTGTTTTTAATGTGGAGGTGACATGGTATTTAGGTCTCATTTACGTATCACTGAAGTCACTTCAAAATCTTCTGATTGATTTAGATGGACTTTTTATACTTCTTCCTTGCTGAAAAATTATTAGCACAGTGCAAAAGATAGTTTTAGTGCTGTATGGCACTGCTCAAGCAACATGATGAAAGATGGATTTCTCCCTGTGACAACATTCATAGGAACATTAATTTACATTGTTGTTTTATATTTGTTTACCTGTGTTGACTGAATTAGCTGAGGAATGAGAAAAAAAAATCAAGAAAACATCTGCCTTCACTGACATGTTTAGAAAATGACTTCATTTTTTGTGTTTCAATGGAGCCATATATGAAAACATCATTGCAGATGCCTATCACATATAAAGTCACCTTCAAGTTGTAGAAAATTAAATTGTCACACTTCAAACTGTAGAAACTTAGAATGTGTTATGAGATGATGGATTCATTATAGCAGGAATAGACCCACTTTTTTCCATCATTTATTACAAACACAACAGTTTCACACAAATAGACAGTAAGAGTCTCTTGGCACACTGCTGTCTCATGTTCAGCACTTGTTGACCAGCACTCGCATGTGCTTTTCCACTGGGCCATTTTCAGCTGCATGGGGTTGTTGTGACTGAAGTGCAGAACCTGGTCCTTGACTTTGTTGAACCTCTGACCATTGCTCTCAGCCCAACCAGTCCAGCCTATCCAGATCCCTCTGCAAATCCTTCCTACCCTCTGGAAGAAGGAAATACATGAGCTGGAAATGAGAACTGAAGAACCAAGATTATTGCACCTGCCAAGGAGGGAATAGAGCTCTGCTGCCATTCAGAGAGGATCCTCTCTCAATGTCCTCTCAAAGACTCTTGCTACACATCATAACTTTTTGCTTAATGGCCCTGGGAAACAATGAGTAAAACCTACAAGGAAGTGAAGGTGCTTCTCCAATACCAGTGAGAGAAGAAGCAAACCTAACGTATAAGGCCCACGCCCACCCAATTTGGTGTTCTCTGCAAACTTACTGAGAATCTCTTGATCTTCTCATCCAAGTCAGTGATAAAGATATTAAGCAGATCTGGGCCCACTACTGAGGCTTTGGGAACCCCACTAGTGACTTGCCATCCACTGGATATGTTGGATCTCTTCGATAACAATGACTTTCAAGTCTAAAAATACCAAGTTGAAGAAAACAATTTGAAATATATCATGAATTTTTTTTAACTGAAATATAGAATTTTTACATCTTCAGAGTCTGACTCTCAGTTTTGAATAGTAACTCCAACTTCATGGTATATTTCCTCAAAGTTGTCAAATAATGAAACATGAAAGTTTTTAGCATAGACTAGCTGAAAATTTCAAAGGAGAACACAAAAGAAATCAATTTCTCTACAAAATTAAATTCTTCTATCAATTTGCTCTTTTTTTTTTTTTTTTTTTACATAAATATCAAGGACAAAGAATTTTGCACATTCTTTTCTATATATTTTAGATTATAGACAATGCACATAGGAGTGACCTTCACATATAGAACAATTGGCTTCAGTTTGTTTTTTTTTTTTTAAATGAAGGTTGGAATTTTTGTGTGATTCATATAACCTTCATTCACAGCCAGGTAACTAAGTATTGGATTTTATAAAGAAATTAAGACACCAGGCATTTGGATTAGTAGTGTTTGCCATCATTCATACTCAATAATTGAGGTCACAGGGATTATAAACTCTAATGTGTCAAATTGAATTCACCAGCAACACATCTAAAATCCTTTAATTATCTGCTTTGGGGGCAATGGATTAACTAGAGCCTGTCAGGAATAAAGAGACATCCTGTTTACTTTTTCCCTTTTTGATTTTCTTTTGTTTTTTTAAGTAAGTACCAATAATTACTTAACCAATAAATATAAAAATAATATGTAATCTAAATCCTCTTCCTTAATAAATTTTACATAACCAATTAATCATAACCACTGTATATTTACATCCCCTTTTACACAGCGGATAACAAGTGAAGTAAATTATAGGTCTTTGTAACTTTTAACCATTTATCATAGAGAATCATATTAGACATAAGAACTTAAAATGCCTTTTGGTTTGGTCGTAAAATTATAGCTAAAAAGATTTATGTGGAAAGAAAGATATATAAATAGTTACAGTGTTCACCATTTAATTTCCTTCTTAACTGATTATTTTCTCAAAGTTTCTTTCTATTTTCAGTCACTAGAAGTCAGGCATAGTTCTTAATTTCTTCATTTTCTTCTCACTAGACATTTCACATTCACAAATTAAATGCTGTCCAAAATGTCTCAAATTCTTAATGGTAGGCTACATTAGTATTGAAATTTTAGTTATTTGGAATTTTTGTCTCAAATTGTTTCATAGTTTTGTTTGCAATATAACCTTATAAAGCTGTAGGTCCATTTTCAGCCAGTATTATCTTAGAAACTATATATTTTATTTAACATATTGTTTAATTCCATATATTGTTATACAATATATAATCTATTAATATATTTGAGTATATATTTTAATAAAATAAAGAAGCATAGACTTCTTCAGAAAAATATTCTGTTGTTAATTTCATCCACACCAAATATCATAAAAGCTAAATGAGAAGCCTTCCTCCCTATCATTACTTAGTATATTACTGAGGATAATTTGTGGTTCTTGATTTATATTTTAAAATTTAATGTTCTAAAAATTTCCTTTTTGTACAAGATCTCTCATATTTGATTTATCAGCAAAAAGACCATAAGGAGGAATATTTAGTTAGCTTTAATTCTGTGCTTGGTTTCCATTGTGATGTTTTTACCAGGTGATTCAGGAGACTTTTGATTCAAGTCCTGTAAATGTGGTGAACATTTAATACATCGACAGATATCATAATTTAGAGAAAGAATCTCATATGAAGGTATAGGAGGAAGAAAGTTAACTCATTTACCCATTCAATCAAGGTTTCAAAGCCATTATACAAAGGAATAAACAAAAATACATGTAAATTGAGACATTGGCAATAAAGACTGGATATTGCAAGGCTTTTTCTTCAACAGGTGAGAGGTAGTAATGATTAAAAGGTGAAAATGGAAAGATAAAGGCCTGACAGATAAATTATATCCATTGCTATCAAATGTCAAAGGTTTTTTTACTTTTTTTGATTCTTTCATGTACCCTAGTGTTGTATCTGTTTTTCAGAGGTGCATTCAAAACAATAGAAGACAGGTATTTCAGAAACTATTTCATTATTCATGAAAGAATAAAATGTGAACAAGGACATAAATAAATATTTTTCTCATTGCAAAGTGAATCCATTGTAATATTTTAATTTTCATTTTTTCTGTATACTTTTGTCCAGTATTTCAAGTACTTCAACAAAATGAACTAATATGAGATAATGATAGATGAAGAATTGTCCTTACTCACTGCTGTTTGACATTGGTTTACTATGACAATAATTGCTTCATTATTTAATGAAAAACAATGTCACATTTCAGTGGCAAAGCTTCATCTTCTCCAGACTTTATTACACAATTGAAAGGATTGATTACTGTTGATTGGATTTTGTCCGAGGACACAGTCACTTCCACATGATGCTGGATTTAACAGTCACTTTTTCTAGTCTTGGGTAAATTAAAATCTCTTTGTTCATCCTTTACATAATCCTTTCTACAGTTGTAGGAGAAAAAAAAAAAAAAAAAGAGAGAAAAACACATTAAAGATGTCAGTCTTTTTCAGTTGTCATTACAGAAGTCTAAGTGTTATATCTCATAAAAAAATATGACTATGCAATTGAAATAACATTTACCTTGCCAGTGTTTGAGATGTTGTCTATCATATAGATAAGCCTTATGCATTAGGTTTGCTTCTTCTCTCACTGCTATTGGAGAAGCACCTTCACTTCCTTGTAGGTTTTACTCATCATTTCCCGGGGCCATTAAGCAAAAAGTTATGATGTGTAGCACGAGTCTTTGAGAGGACATTGAGAGAGGATCCTCTCTGAATGGTAGCAGAGCTCTATTCCCTCCTTGTTGATGGCAGGTGCAATAATCCTGGTTCTTCAGTTCTCATTTCCAGCTCATACAGATTGTGTTCCTTTTTCCAATTACTTTGGCTTTCCTGCAGGAAAAACAAACAAACAAACAAACAAACAAAAACCCCAAAACACATCAACAACACCACAACAAGAGGAAAAGTTTTTCTTTGTGAGTGAAACAAAACTGAATTTTGCTTAGACAGAGAAATGCTGGCATTGTCAATGTCCAGTGTGTGCCTTATGGGCAGAGATGCTGCTGTTCCAGGACCAGGGGCAGTGAGCAACAAGAAGGACTCAAATCACCAAAAAGTTGGACATTGTAACAACCAGAGAGGGCTGAAATCTACTGAGACTAAAGGGTCATTTCCTTCAAAGATCAAATACTGTATCCTCTTTACCCTGTAAACATTAATGATTTCTTGTTTAAAGGCTGATAAATTAAAAACCCGACAGATATCTTTTAAATATCTACAAATTCTGGATGGTCAGATTTTTTTTTATTAAATCCCATTATAATATCCTGTATTTGTATAAATCCTATTAATATTCTAGATAGCCCTCAAAAAACCCTACTCACCTACTACTGCATCACAGTAAAGTACAGCTGTGAAACACTTTTACTAAAATTATTGTATATTTAATATAATATGCTGTATACCTCTGGCTATGTTATTCTTTACAACATTCACAAATAGTAGAGTTGTATGTACTTCCTCTAGCCATCTTTCTGTTGTCTAAATAGCAAATTTATAAAGAATAATTTAAATTTGGAATCCATATTATTTTTTTACATTTTTTGTAGATTATCTATTTTTATTAATAGGCTCAACAGAGGTTTTTCTATTAAGTTTATCTCTTTTAATATATGTTATTTCAAAATGAAGTAAGCATGAAAATTGTCACTTAAGAATAGATGCATTCTGTAGTTATTGATAAATCACATGGGTTCCTGTTGTAATCAATATATAATAGAAAAAACCCTATTTAATTATTTTATAATTGCATGCAATTATATATTTTGAACATGCTTAGTTTGGAATGTTGAAGAAGATATTGAGCATATAGAGGTTAATTACATTCCCCTATGTTAAATATGCATAGCATGTTATCTGATTTTAAATGCAAATTAGTAGAAGATAACATAAAATGCATTTTAATTTAAAGATTGTGAAGTAATAATGATATAGTAAATGTGAATAGACTTTTAAAATTAAAATTGCATTATTAACGATTACATCTATCTATTCTAATACTCCAAAATGACAGCATACATATCAGATTTGCAAGCAATTTTTTGATATAGTACGATTTTAATAGTTTTAAGATTAATTTATTACAAGGAAAAATAGCATTGTGTGAAGCAAAGAGCAATGACACATTAATAAGTAGGTTATTTTTAGCTTTTGAGAGTAATGAACATCTGAACTATCATATTGTAACAATGTCACATAAGTAGCAGTATTGTAATTTGTATGTCTGCAGTAGTTTTCATTCCATTCCTTTTTTTTTTTTTTTTTTTTTT
>VYXF01000778.1:1627347-1652309 GCA_013397295.1 Polioptila caerulea | reverse complement strand
TTTTTTTCTGTGAAGAAAATATCATATGAACAACAATTTAAATTTTTGATACACTGGTAACATAGGAGGATAGAGTTGCAAAAGCGATTGGATACTATAGGAGCCTTTATCTCAACAATCACCAAACTAGAAAACAAGGGAACATACTGTCACTAAGCTATGTGGAAACAGTGTAAATGGTGCTTCACTCACAGAACCTGACTGTACATCTCTGATCCCTTCAGATGCTCCTTGCCAGCTGTGTACATGGTACAGATTCACATAACATCAGGATAATACAAGATTGGTGCGTCTCACTTCAGTTCCTGGTATTCCAGAAATTGCCTTCAGACATTTCACATTAAGAATAATAAATTGAAGAATCCCAGAGGAAAAAAATATATGTATCTATAGTCATACTAAATTAGAGGAATTTATTCTGTGAAACAAGAGTACAAGAGATAGAAAATATCCAGTTGCTTGGGTTCTGGAAATCATATGCATCTTCTTTATAGAGTAACAATTATGGGGGAAAAAATCATGCCTAACCCATGTGGCCTTGGCTGAACATGAACACTGAAGAATAAATTTTCTGATAATTTGATGACAAGTTATAATTAATATCTAGTGAATGAGTGTGAATTAGAAAGTGAAGCTTACCTGAACAAAAGACTTGCTTTTTTTTTTTTTTTTGCTTTTAATGGAATTGCAAATACATTTCCTTGATTTACTGGCAAAGTATCGGCCAAATGTCATATGTGTGCTCTGGAAGAAAGAAAACTCTTTTAAATAAAGTATTAAAACTCAAAAAAAAAAAAAAAGAAAAAAAAAAAACAAAAGACAAAAAAAAGCATAATAGTGTGTGTTCCCTTAACGCCTCTGGGGAAAAAAACAAAGTATGGTTTCTGATTAATCTCTAATTAATTTAGACCTTTGAAAATATACAGTACAGAAAAAATAGAATATTTTCATACCTGTGAAATAAAAATTAAAAACAGCAACACGAAAGCAAAACAAACCAAACCAACCCTCCAAGAAACCCAGAAGAGTCATTAGAAACAAGTTGTAATTTAAAGTACCAGTCATCTCTAATTGTCAGTGTCAAGGCTCATGCTATGTATCATAGCACATTGCACTAGACCTTGAGTTAATCTTTATTTTTTTAGAGCTAAGGGGTTCTTCACAGGAGTGGTGTTGGATAAGGTTTTTTCCAGCTAGGCATGACCATTTAATGGCTCCCACAGAATTATTCTTACCTTACTATCTCCCCTTCATTCAGCTCTGTAGTACATAATGAAGGATTTACAAGATGACAAATTTTCCAATGCATTGCTCTTACTATGGTAAGATTGTTGTACAGAACCACAACTACAAAGTTTATAAACACTTGACAGCAATATTTAACAGAAATAGGAATCTATATTAACTAATTTCGCGGTCCTACTTCTAAATACCCTACAGTCTTATCAGTTTTGTTAATTCAATGGAGTTTTGTTATTTTTCTGCATTTCTAACATTTGGACCTAATTGTATCTAATCTATTAAGACTTCATATTTCTAGCATTCTCTTTTAAAAGAGATTGTTTCCCTAGACTGAATTTAAGATTAAACAAGACCTTACTGTCTTTACTTCTCTGGGTACAAGAACTCAGAAATGGTCATTTGCATCAGTTACTCAAACTCTTCAACCAAAGAATTTACTTTTAAGAAAAGAAAAGGACAAGCCAGTACTTTGACTCTTTATGAGGAGTTCTTTCATGAGAAAATCTTTCATATTCCATGGGAGAGACACTTGAGGCCATGGTAGTTTTATGAACAATGATAAGGTTCTATTTTTCAGAGCATTTGCTGAATTTACATAAAAAAAATTCAGGAACTGAAAGATGACCTAAAAAAACTTTATTAAAAATATTTGAAATGTACAAAAGAAACAAATTTCAAAATGCTGTTATAGATTTAAGAAAAGGAAAAGCAAACCCCATAAATATGATTAATAAGAAACAGAAACTTTATGCCAAAATTGAGCTAAAATTACAGTAAAGGCTCTTGGCAGAATAGGAGCTGGCAGAGTAGGTTACAGAAATAGTCCACCTGATGTAGGACCTTGGTTTTGTTATGGCTGATATCAGATAGGCATCACAGAAAGGGACTCCATTAAAAGACAATCAAGTATGATTCATTCTTTCTGTGGGCTATAAAATGTAATCCTGAATTTATGGTTCTCCAATTCTTTTCCAAAGATATGCAGACTTTCCATCAAATATAAAAAGAAAAATATTCTCATTGACACTCTAAGAAAAATCCATCAATATTTTGATATACTAGTTAGCAATAACTAGTACCACAGAATAACTGAGGTTGAAGGGATCTCGGGAGACAGCACAGTCTAACCCAGAAGTCTCAGAAGTCTTTACTGAATACATATGTGTTCAGAGGACAAAACTGACCTGTTAAATGAAAGGGTGAATTAAAATGTTAATAGTGGAGGAATGTGGATGAAGGATCAAACCGGAGCCTATTTACATGTCCCCATGCTTTAGCCCTTTGTGTTTAGGGGAGAGAGACAGCAAAGGTTTTCTATGTAAAACTGACTCGTAAAACCACCCCCATCAATGATCATTTGGAAGATTAGTCTCCCTGATTAAGTCAGGTCAAGACTTGCGACTAATATTAAGATGATAATTTTTCAGATTATGTTTTTGAACATTTTGAAGAACAAAAGAAAAATTAGGTAACTAACAAAACGTCCAACAACTGTCTTTGCACCTTTAGTATACAAACGGTACAGTGAGGTTCTTGTCGACTGGATTTCTTTCTTGATGAATGTTGTCAGTTGGAATTCCTGTAGCTTAGCCAGGACACTGATAAACTACTCAGTTCTGGTTTTCTTCTGATAAGTATTAAAAGGCTTATGGTTAATTCACCCTTGGGGTGGGAAAAAATGCTTAGAAACTAGATATTCATCTGCAAGGTCTTTGTCAAGTTAAGAACACATTTTCAAAGAGCAGATACCGAAAGGTGACCTGGACTGAATAACTAACAAAATGCCCAGTATCTTCAAGGTACTAGAGCTGACATATGCTTGGCAAGCATGCAGCCATTCCTGAAAATACAAATGTTTAAGATAAGTATCTTCATGCAAACCATAAATAAAATGTATATTTCAGAATTATCTTTTTTAATTGAATCAGGTGAAGTGAAGAGTGAGAGGATATGATAAGAGATGTCGTCAGGCTGCCATAATTAACATTTCATGTCTAGGCATAGCAATTGTTTGAAGATTTTGAGGTAGATTTTAACCATAAGCACCAGGAAAGACTAAACATCTCATGTTTCTTGCTTTTTACAATGTAATCTTTTTATTTTTATTCAGTTTTTTTATTCAGTTTTAACTGAAAAAATTGTGCTATTTAAATGTTCTAAGCCAGAAAATTGTAACTCTTGCTGGAAATTTGGCAGTAAGTTATATATATAAAAAAAAAAACAATTTTAAATGGTTCTTCATAAACCTATAATTTTTTAATTAATAATTTAGTTTATATAATCTTGACATACTTTTTGATAAATGTTTTAGAAAAAATCACCCCTCTTATAGCTATATGTTTTTTAGTGATTTACAGAATATATAAAAAAACTAACTTTGGATAAAAATATACAATAAGGGAAGAACACCAGAATTTTATAGTTTTCAACAGTTAATATTTTTAAATTTGTTTTCCCTAGGATTCTTAAATCCCATACCTAGATTTTTATCTCTCTTATTTAGACTGTAAAAAAAAAGATTTAAGAAAGGACATAAACTGTAAACAAAAATATTTAAGAAAGCTTTAATGGTGTTTGGGTGTTTCCCATATGTCAGGTTTATCATTAAAAAATTTGATTTAAAATATTTCAAAATTATATACCTAATTCTTGACAAAATACTGATAAGTGAATTTGTGGAGTTGGCAGTCAATTGTTACCACCAGAAAAAAACAAAACAAAACAAATAAAAAACATGCAGGAGGAAGAGACTCAACTGTACAATTTGTCTGATGAAGAGGGAAGCACTAAGCAAGTAAGATCACTAAGGCAACTCCAAATAAGGGCTTGAGATCCTAGACATAAAGGAAAGAAGTAAATTGGTGTTTGATGGGTGTTTTTGAAAAGACAGTAAATGTGGTGGCAGTGATAATCAAGAAAGGATATAAAACATGAAGCAGAAAGTACAGAGAGGACAATATGGGACTATCTGTCCTGTTTTCAACATCTGCAGCTTGGCCCAAGACAGTAAACCTGTAGCATGCTTTCACGTCTGTCTGAATTATCTCTGTGATTAAGGAACACCTGGAGTAAAAGCCATAAAAATATTCCCACAAGACAAAACACCTTTATAAATGTGAAATTTAGACAATAAGATTTTTTAATGAAGTGACATCTCTGTTTATGAGAAATGTTTATGAAAAATGTCAGCAGTCTTCTTAGTAAGATACTAACAACATTTAGGATCCATTTGACTCTTTCTATTATTCAGTAAAGTGGGAAACATTTTTTCTTGACGCAGTAAGAGAAATACAGCCTTTTATTAGCATATGCTTCAATGATTATGGTGGCAAAATATCCACCTATTAAGCTTACTACATTTTTTGATCCTAGGCAAACATATATGTCACATAGTTGTGCTATTCCTTCACAGGCATTTTCTTGGAATTCTCTAACTAGTATTTATTTCAAATATATATAGGAATAACAAAGCAACACAAGCAACTCACGAAAGAATATATTACTACAGCTAGTGAATGATGAGTCGCTTTCAGCTGTCTGCTCACCAGAACTATATATGTGCATTTAACAGAGGGGTATATAAGAATATTTAGGAAAATATGAAATCGTACTTCTATCACTAAAGTGACAAAACCCACAAAGGTGAAGAATTTAAAAATGAAAATTTCTTTATTTTACTTCTATATTTTTGGCAAGATGTCTTTGTTTTTCTAGGATGTTTTCATATCTTAAATGGGGTACTCACCTAATAAAATAATTTTTAAAGATCTGCTCAAATTAAACATATAATTTAAATCTGTCTCCTTTGAAGTGTTTCTAATTTGATCTAACCCCATCACTACTAGCCTGGCATCACACAAGATAATTGTGACATGATGTAGGAAAATATGAACCAGTGGTTCACATATGAACATAGAGTAATTAAATTTGCATTAACTCAGACTTCTAATATTTTCATCATGCCACTTGAAAATATCTCTGTGATAAGCTAAAATAGTGACACATGGATAGTGTCTTATAGTAAACTCAGAGAGATGCATTTCATGGTTAGATTATCTGATGCTGAAAGGGCATCACTGTGGAATACTCTTTTTGCCAAAGACACATGGGAGGACTCTCTCTTAAACTCTTGCCTGGAAGATTTTCAATGAAATGGTAGTAAACCTAAGGAGAGGGGAGTGGAAGGGGTGGTGGATGTGGAGGTGTCTGTAAGTAAAAGGTCAACCTTGCCTAAGGCAAGAGCTTTACACATTGAAACTCTGCTAACATGCTTTTCCTTTTTTAATATTCTGTGGAGGTTGAGTTTAAAAGTGGGACAGATATTTACCCTTTTGACTACTATAAAGCTTCCAGCTGGAACCCCCAGAAGTGTTTGTGTGCCTTGCACATTTCTACACTGCAAACTGAACTAGCTGTAAGTGAATTGTTCCAGAAATGAAAAGCAAATTAGCTGTTTCATCAGAGAGTAATTACATCGCAGCTCAGTGCAGCTTAATGCCCACTTCTGAGAGCAAGAATTGATACACAGTGTGATGGATGGTAGAGTTATTAAATCTGTTTATTCCAAATCTCCTAATGGGTTCATTCCAACGCGGGTAATGCTAGGCAGTAGAGGGTCACCTTGTCTTGGGTAGTACACATTCAGGAGCACCCCTGTAAAGAGAAAAAGGTACTTTATATACCTCCACTGATATGCTTAAAGAAGCCTTTGAATTACAGGCTGAAGAAACACACAGTGACATAGAAAGGCGATACCTTTATCAGGATCAGAGAGTGGCAGACACATGGCTATAAGGTCAGCTTGCAACAGACTCACAGCCAGGTTCTGCAGGGATCCAGGGAGAGTTTGGAAGGCCAAGAAGTGACAGGGACCTGTCTGATTGTAGTAAAAGAAAACTGAGCTTTGAAGTGTGAGCAAAATGTAGACTTCTTTTCAAACCTTTTACTTAAACAGTGTCATACTGTTTATGTAAACTGTGTCATACAAACCACAGTATGCGGTTTTTCTCCATATAATTGCAATGTTCATGTACCTTTAATTGCAGTGCATACATTCAGCCATCAGAAAAATTTAAAACTTTTTTCACTTCACTTCAAAAAAGAAAATAAAAGACATTTTCATTTCAATAGAAATTCACTTTCACCCGTTTTGTGTTCCAACTGGAAATACTGAATCTGGTTGGACTGGAGAGAGAAATTAATGAAAAGACACAGTTAAAAGAGATAGTTTCTACAAAAAAAAATACTTTTATTATCCTGACTCACTGTTGAAATAGTTATAGCTGCCTCCATACTTGCATCATTCCTTATGGCAAGTAATATCAATTAATCACACTCTAAACCAACAGCTATGATGATCCAACAGAAAACTTACATTTCACAATTTTTTATTTTATGTATCCATGTATGTAATTTCCAAATAAAAACCAGTAGAATTCTACTGCCACTGAAGGCAACTGCCAAATTTATATAAATTTCTCTGAGAACATAATGTGATTTTTACTTGATAGTCCAATTCCTCTCCGGGTCTACTCATTGTCATTTATTAGGAATATTTCTTCCCTTTTTTTTTCTTTCCTTTGAAGGGTGGAGAAGAAAGTATAAAGTTCAGAAATAGAAGATTAAAAAGATGATGTCAGACTTTCAATTGATGAGCTGATCTGCATACTGAGGGAAAGTAATTCATTTCTATGGAGTAAAAAAGGATCAGTGAGCATGAACTTGAGGTTTACAAAAGCTTAATAGAAGAAATAGTATGAATACAGATTCATTATTCAGTGGAGGGAAACTGCCAAAAGTAATGAAGTAAGACTGTTGAGGGTAAGTAAGTACGCTGGAAAATATTTTCCTACACGAAGTTAAGCCTCCCAAACAATTAATAGTCATTAACAGGAATTTTTGAAGTATCATCCTTAGCTCAGACTTTTTAAAGGATTTTTGAAGGACCTTCAAATAATTTTACATTTATTTTGAAGAGACAAAATAAACTGAAAGTTACTCATTAAAACAAACAAACAAACAAACAAACAAACAAACAAACAAACAACCCGAAAAACCCCTGGTTCTTGAATACCATAGATTAAGGTGTTGTATAGTCACGAATGTTTGAAAGGACCCTGACTCAAATCCTCACTGGGATTTGTTTTAAGCAAGATGTTTAAAGTTCTTTACGACCTCATCTCAGACTAGATTTTCATTACACAGAAAACCTGAGAAATTCGAATCAAGAGAAGAGACAAAGATTTCACGAGTAACACACAAAAATTAATTTGGAAAAAATTATGTTGAACATACTACACTTATAAATCAGCATTTTATTTCAGCAGATTGATTTCCATCCTGTCTGGTATTGTAGAGGTTCAGGACTTTGTCACTCTCTATGTAACCAAGCAGCATGTATGTTACATTGCAAAGATTCAAAATACTAAATTTAAGATTAGATACAAATAACAGTGATAAACACAAGATAAATTTTGTCAGACAAGTGAAAGAACAGAATTATTATTCTTGATAATATTCTTGATGATTATTCTTATTAATTTGATTAAGTTGAAGCNTGTCAGACAAGTGAAAGAACAGAACGATTATTCTTGATAATTTGATTAAGTTGAAGTAGATGTATAAAAAAGGAAAAAGAAACCTGTTTGTGGGGCAGGACATCAGTTTGGACATGAGATTCTGCTTGCTATACACCAGATTGAACCACTGAGTCATATGACTCTTTGTGAAGAGACTGCCTCCATCCCCTCTGTAGCCATCGTTAATATCTTTAATATCGTTAATATCTTTAATGGAATATTTTGATGAAGATCTTTGTGAATATTCTCTTATTCAGAGCCAAAAGACCTAGCTTCCTCAGTCTTTCTCCACAGTGCAGCTTCTCCAGTACTTTGATCATCTTGCTCTACTGTCTGTACACTTGTTTCTTCTTTTGTGGGACCAGAGCTGAACACCAGTTCCCCAGGTGTGGCCTGACAAGCACTGAATAGAGTAGGATGATAATCATAGAATGTCTTGGGTTGAAAGACACCTTCAAGATCACCTAGTTTCAACCCCCTTGTTCCAGTCCTCTATCTACACTAGAAATTGTCTTTCAGATGCAGCCCAGGGTCTGATTTGCTTTTGTTGTTGCAGCAGAGCAATGTTACCTCATGTTCAGTTTATTTTCTACCAGTACCTACAGGTCCCTTTCAGCACGACTTCTCCTCAGAAACACAGATTCTAGTCTGCTCTGGATCTTTGGCTTATTTGTTTTATTTTGTCCCAAGGGTAAGGCTTTCACTTGTCATTGTTAAACTTCATAGTGAAGAAAAAACTAATTCAAATTCTGCAGGGTTTTTTCACTCTATTGAGTATTAATTTATGGGGAAAAAGCAAACAAATAAAACAAGTAAATGGAGAGTGGGCCTGAAAAAATAGTGCTCTACAGCAGTTCATTTTAAAAACAAATGCAATATTTGACAACATAAGGTTTATTTTATAATAAGTAGAAATTAAAATCTCTGAGTTTTTAATGTTCATTCATGCTAAAATTAAAAGTTAATTTTAATTTAAAAGGTTAATTTTGGTTTAAACTCTGTAAAGAAAATTTTTCATTTCACTCCTACTGATCAAACCACATCATCCTGTGAAAAACTCCTCAGTTAAATTTTTCAATACTTCTCTGAAAATACTATATGTTGTTTAAGCAAGCCTTGTATAAACATATGTATTATCATTTTTTCTTTTCTTCCCCTACTAGGAATTCATTTGATGAAATCACATCCAATCCAGGAAATTCTGAATAACGGACACATAGTTTAGGTATTTTTTTTAATTACTTATTATGTGGTTCAAGAACAACTTTCTCAGATTCTATAAATCTGGAATTACCGTGTCACTAGGTTATAGAGCAGTGCTATTAATTTTCAAAATTAAACATATGATGTGTTGAAATCTACATTTCTAATAAAATAAACATTTACAAATAGAATGATATAGTGAAAAAAATAGTCTCAGCAGTCACAATGAGTAGAAAATCATGCTGAAATTAGTGTTTACAGAAATTCTAAATCAGTGAAATTCTATCTATAATTTCTCTTTTACCCTAGCAGTAGATTGCATAGAAACTGAGCCTCTTAGAACTTAAGTTGAATTTTGTGCACATTCATTAAAAAACCTTTGTGAAGCTGGTCTGCAGAGAGGAGGACTCCTGACAGACCAAATAGTCCTGATAATCGTTGATGATTTAAAGTTTTGTAATGTTCCCTTTTAAATTGGGAAAAAGAAGTCTATCTGAAAGTCTGCAGCAGCAAAGAATAATGGTGCCTATTCCCATTTGCAAGAACTATATGTGTAATTTCTTACAGAAAAACAATTCTACTAATTGTTCTTCTAAAGAACAATTAGTTCATTATATTATAGGTAGAAATTAATAACTTAATGAATTGAAATTTCTAAATCTTGAACTTAATGAGGGGAAAATCCTGATTATTGACCTTATTGTCTACACTAGAAATATATATATATATGCCATTTTTTGTGTTCTAAAACTTTTATTTCTCTGTGAACAGTAAAGAGTGTTGTAGATCTTGGTAACCAAGTTTCCCTAGTCCCATTAGGGGCAGAAGGTTGAGAACTACTGGGAGCTTCATTGCTCTCAGTTGTGCTCAACTTTCTCATCAACAAGCTCTTGGATCAGAATCTAATGGTTCCTGCATTTTATGATGATGGACAAAACTCAGGGCTTGCAGTCCAAAATAAATATTGTCTTTGCATTTAATGTCTTTTCAGGTATATAAATGACAAGTCATTTCATATTAATGAAATAAATACCATGTGAGTCAATATCCCAGTTATATTCCTTTGTCTCTAATACAAAAAAAATCATAACAACTCCTCAGTAAACTTCCGTTGTCCATTCTGCAAAATATCATTCCTTTCCCAAGAACTGGCTAATGGCCCTGTTTCTTTAATTTCAATAGCATTTCATTAATTTATTTCTATTTGTGCCAGCTGTGTTAGAACTTTTTAAACTGGGAATTTTGGGGTGTAGTGGACTGACCTCAGCCAGCAACTGAGCATCCATCACTTTCTTGCTCTTCCTCCACAGTGAAATGGAGGAAAGATTCAGAAGAGCAAGCATACCAAAAATTTGTGAGTCAAGATAAACTAAGTTTAATGATTGAAGGGAAAAAAACCAAACCAAACCAATCAACCAACCAACCAGACAACCAAGCAAATAAAGGACAAAAAAAAAAAAAATTGCCCACCACATACCATAACCCCTTATAAACAAGTGATGCAAAGTCAATGACTCATCACCTCCTAAAAACAAACCAATGCTCAGTCTTTGAGCTACAGCCCCTTCTGTAAAANTCTACTTGCTCAGTGTAGAGCAGGCTGAGAAGCAAAGAAAGCCTCAATGTCTCTGAAGCACTCCTTGGCAATAGACAGAACAATTGTATCACCAACGTTGTTTTAATTACAAATCTAAAACAGAGGAGCATACAGGCTGCTATGAAGAAAATTGTCTCCATTCTAGCCAAACCAAGGGACTGTAAATTATCAACTATACGGATTTTATNCAGAGGAGCATACAGGCTGCTATGAAGAAAATTGTATCCATTCTAGCCAAACCAAGGGAATGTAAATTAACAACTATATGGATTTTATATGGCTGAAAGTATTATATATACATATATACATATATATATGCACAAAGTTTTAACTTTTGAGACAACAACGGGAGATCAGTAGGAGTAATCACAGTATTAGTACAAGTATATACACTGTATAATATATTTGCAGAAATATGCTGTCACTTGCAAGTATCCTTAGACCTCGATCATGCCCTTCATGCATCAATCCCAAAGCACTTTATATATCATGTAAATAACAGAGATCCTCAGCTCATGATAAAATGGATTAACAAGGGAAACATTTACTCACAGAGCTTCCTGATTTGTATAGAAGTAAAAAGAGCAAAGAATTAAAACTTGAATCCTGAATAGGAACCATCTACTTTGAACATATCCAAATCAAAGCTTTAGTCTAGACCAAAAGGAGCTTTTGAAGCACTCTGCTTATTGTCAGTGCCTATTAAAACTATTTCATTAAATATTAAAACTATTTCAGTTCATGGTGGAGCACTGTCTTTGCCTAAGAACTGGGCTTATTTCAGAGAAGTAGAAAACAAGTTGCAGGAATGCACTGAATGATCTTCAGCTGAAAATATGTATTCAGTCCATATGACCATACTGAATTTAGTCTGAAATAAAACACCTTGAGATGTGCGATGTACACGGTGATGATAATATCCTCCATAACAAGATTTTTTTCTCTATGCAGCAACTCCTTTTCATCCACATTGATTTCAAAAGTAGCTGTAGACTATGCAAATAACAAGAGTAACACACTAGAGATAATTTGAGATGGCTATATTTTATTTATACTCCAAAAAATATTTTCTAGAATCTCTCTCCATCCCTCTCTCCCTCTTCCTTCCGAGGCACATGCACTTAGACACACATCTCCCTCCTTCTTGAACTGAGAACAGAAAAGGCTCAAATAGTTTCAAACCCTACAGTTAACATTTTATCAGAACACAGGTGACATAAAAAAGTATGAGAAAATAGAGATAACTCTTTGATTGAAGTAATTAAATACAAAACTTTCCTTTTCCCACTGTGTTATTGCAGTGATTTTGCTTTTTTTTTTTAATTTCCTTCTCTTACTTCTTCCAACCCAACAATTTTCAGTAGCTTCCTGGGCTGAGTAAACTTCAAAGAATTCCCTTTTTTGTTTGTAGGAAAGTTTCTTATGTTATCTCTGAGGTTTTTATTTGGCCTGTGGTCTGGTTGTAGACAGACTCTTGCTCTTTTAAGGGTCTTCAAAGCTACATCGCAATATCTTTCATTTCCAGTTTTCTTTCTCTGACTCTTCAGATATCTCTTTCCAAACATAGACATGCACATACACAAATGTGAAGATAATGAGTTGTATTCAAGGAGAAGTAAACTTCCCCTTTACTCTGGAGTTTGTCATTGAGCTAGAATAAACTGATCAGAATGAGCAAAAATATATTGAATTGCTGTGAAATTCAAAGTGTTTTATTATGCTTGGTTAAAAAAATACAGTATTTAAACTGTAAAGCAGAAGATTACAAATTAAATGATTCATCCTTCTTGAGAAGTCTCAGATAAAAGACATAAAGGTTAACACAGTTGACCTTAACTTGAGCAAATTAGAGAAAGATGCATAGCACAAATGAAAACTTGTTAAATAGAAAGAAAAACAAGTTATCACTGTTTATAAAAACCCAGAAGGTATTTACAGTAGATCTGAGAAAACCATAGAAGTATTTAATTAAGATCTCTCATTATATCTTTTTAAATCTTTGAAAGGTCTGTTTATTCTAGCTTCTAGCAATGTTGCAGTCAGTGTAATTATGATCATTAAACAGTATCTTTGTTGAACTCCACAAATGTACGGCAGAAAAAAAATCATGAAGACACGATGACTGAATTAACTCTTTCATGATTATACTCTCTAAAGACATGGCTGTTTGTTAACCAGTATGTCAATGGAATTCAATATATGAGAAGCATCTCAATCATGAGATTCAAACTGTCACATGTGCAGCATTTCATAAAATTCTCTCCTTCTGATTACTCTGTCATCTTGTGGATTCTGTTCCATATTTGCCAATATTTTTAGAACTAATATAATTCAACAAAAGACCTTTTTGAAATGTCCATGCTTTGAAAGCATTGACAGACCCAGCTATCCCTGGCCACCCCTCAAGACTTCCCCCCATATTGCACATGTCCCACACTCTACTGAAGTCCCCCGTGGCTGTCAGTCTCTTGGTGCTGTGAGAGCAAGAGGCAGTGCTGGTCAGCTTCCTTTCTCTAATCTAAGTGAAATTGTTGCTGTGGAAGGCATGGCTACATAAGCAAGGGGTCTTCATTTCAGAGGCCTTGGGTGAGCATGAAATATGTTTTCATAAGTGCCGTGGAGAACTAAGGAAGGGACTGTATTGTTTGTCTTTCAGTGTAGGAGCTAGGAATCAGAGCCAAATCAGAAGGCGGTTGCTCACAGACAACTGTTGTCCTGTGTAAAGCTGTGCAAGGTTTTTTCCAATCTCAATCATTCTATGTTTCTATGAAAAGAATGTCACAGGTTTGCTTGGGTTCAGGTCCTCGAAGTTTTGAATACAGCTGAAGGTAAGAAGGGTATTAGGAGATGTACTGTCAGAAATTGTTTTTGTCTATTGTTCTCCATGCCTTTTCAGCTAAACAGCTACCCTTGAAACCAAGACACTGAACAAGATCCAGCTTTGGTCTGACCCAGTAAATGATCTTTACCTCATACAATTAAATATTATACCTGCCTTTAATCTATGAAAAATTAATATGCTGAGCTATCCTAAGACTTCAGATGTGCTCTTCTTAAAAATATTCGTCATCTTTTTCAGGGAGGGAGGAGGAGTGAATGTCTGTAGGGTTATTTTGGGGGTGGTTGGAACTTTTGAAAAACCAAAATATTAAGGAATAATTAAAACCCAGAAACAGTCTCTGATTATCACCTAGAATATGTGAAATGGAAAATTCAAATCTAGATGTAAACACTAGCATAAATCAGCAGTGCTGTCCAGAAAGAAAGCTGTTCAAAATAACACTTCTGTTTTGTAAACAACATGGTATTTAGAGTAGTTTTAATGTATATACATGACAATGATAACCTCATTATTATATGCACATACAAGAGAGTTGATATTATTAGGTTTTTAGTATCTTCACTCCATTCTAATACATGAAAAAAAAAGTGGAATATAGTTATACCAAATATATATTGGACAATTAATATTTAATAAATTTGTAGTTAGTGTATTTAATTAGAAAATTGAATTGTATTAAAAGCACTGACAGCCCAGGATCAAATGTCAAGAAGACTTTGAGTTATTTTTTGTGACTTATAAAATGTATGCAACAATCTATACCACATGCTCCACACAGGGAAATACTGATATTTGTATGGTAATTAATTGCAGAACTACTGGTAAATTCCCAACTGTTTGCCTGCCTTGTAGAGTTTAGAACTGCCATCAATCACCTTTTTTTCCTTTCAAAACCTTGCATTTAAATGACATTTTCTTTATATTCTACATTATTCTTGTGTTCTGCCGTGTGACAGCAGTAATATTTTTGTTTCCCTATCCCTTAGTTCTGTAATTCAACCATAACTGAAGATGGCACTAAATAAGTTAGACTGTAATGCTGAAAGTATGCAACAAATCCAAAAGATATTGTTTTCTGAATTAATAAAAAATGAGACAAATGGAAATGTAATTTTCAAAAATGCTTTCAGTTCTACAAGTGTAGATTGAGAAAGAATGTGAGGCTTTTTTGTCACTGCTTACTTATATTCTCATTCTTTATTTCTGTTTTGAGGAAAATGTAATATATTTTGAAAAATGTGTTACACAAACATAAAATCAAATAGAAACTGAACATTCAAGATAATACAAGGTGATCCATAATTTATATAAGTGAAATAAAACATTCAATAAACTATTTAATTAAGAATGCATATATGCCTTCCTTTGACTCCATCAGACTTTTAATCAAAGTCTTTAGGATCACCTTTACTTATTCTATTCAAAATCCTATCTGCTGTCATGTACATACCAATCATTTTGAAAAGTACTGAGTGCAGTGTTCTAACCAAGTACCAGAACCACCACCAAGTGTTGCAGAACAATTTTGAAAGAGGTGATTATTTCTTTATGCCAACCAAAATGCCAGGAAAAGAATCCATAATTTCTCTAACTGTTCAGTAAATAATGGGGTCCTTCATGGCTGTAGTATTTTTCAGATAGATTTGGATTTTTTGTCATAGTGGAAAGACAGCTGTCATTTTGTTTATTTGCTTCTCTGCTTGTGTAAGGAGTTTAAGGAAATACAAAACAACTTTAGATTTTTTCTGAGTCATCTGAATTCTGCAGTACATTATGACATTTCTCAGATACTAAGTTTCCCCACAACACCTAAGGGTGGTTTGTGCCAGAGCCAGATGTTCAGAGAAGAGATCTGTTTTGCTTGTAAATTGTGTTTGTTAGGTGATGTCCCAAGAAAGGGAAACAGTTTTCTGCAACACATTTCTCGAAGATATAGTTTGCTAGACCAGCTGCTGCTGCAAGTCAGCATTTATAACAAATGCTACTCAGCACAGCGTGAAGGCTGCCACTTCAGGCTGACAATATGGATGTTGTTGACACTGTCTGAGAGAAAAAAATTTGATAGAATGGGTTCAAGCTACTTCCCACCCATTGGCCCATTGACACGCTGTCAGAGAGCAGACACGAACAAATCAGGTTGTGGATATGCACATAGGACTGCCTCACTAAAATCTACCCAAGGCATAAACCTTATTAGTAAGGCATCTTTGGATTATGTAGTGTCAGGTGCTCGGTTCATGGAAAGTACTATGGAGAGAGGTCTCTGAGAAAGTATGAGAATTAAACTGAACCATTGTGATATAACTTCAAATGTTTAAGTTTTATCTTGTGCTGTCTTGACAAATACTATGTAACAATTTATATACAGTCCTAGTATATACAGAAAAACAATTGTGCCTCTGCTAAAGGAAAAGAAATGCAGTATAAGATTTATAGATGGTATTGCATCCTTTCCAATTATTGAGTTTTTTCTTTAAACATCACCACAAGAATTATATAATCAAAGACAAAGCTTTACTAACAATATAACAATGTTCAAATACAGATTTTGCAATAAACACCTTAGTTCTACAATTAATATGATGCAGATTTAAATGAACAGTATTAACTTGTATTGTTATTTTAATAAAAATAAAGCTTCCATATGGTCTATTACTTTTGATACAAACATGCTCTGCATCCTGACAAAAAAGAGATATTGAACAGTACAGCTAGAGAAAATTTATTGCTGGATGTAGGGCAATATATTACACCACAGGGTTTAGGAAAATATACTTCACTATGTTAACCTTTTGAGTCTAAGGGAAATTTTAAATACTTGCAATACAAAATTGGAAGATATTGAATGTAACTTTTTTACTTGAAAAATTTTGAAAGTTCTTATGTTAGCAATTAAGAAAGATAAACAATATAAATATTGAGTTCCTTTATCTTGTTTTCAGAATTTATCAATTTTTAAAAACAGCCAGTTTATTACTTTTGGACTAGCAGAAATAGATGTTAATGGTAAGTAAGGATATGGGATCCTTTTCTAGAATTTCAGTAAAAGAAATCAACTGCTTCTCATTTTATTTACCATTTTTTTTAAACCTTTTTTTAATTATTATTCTCTTCAAAATTATGTATGTAAAGTTTTACTAAAACTAAGTATTTTAAAATAGAAATTATTCTGGGAACTCCTAATCAGGTATATATTTTAATTATCTGAGGTGTTTTGTGTCTCTATTCCACAGCTTTAAAAAAGCTTACAGGAGAAGGCATGTGCTATATTTTTACACTGCATTTTTACACACACAGTCCAATAGAAGAATTTGGTAAGCAGAGGGAAAGTGTGAAATCTCTGACGTGAGGCCACCTAGAAAATATCAAAAATCCTGTTGTGCTGTTGAGGTGTTTGGGGATTCAACTTTGGTTTGTATTAGAGATACAACCATCTCTAATGGTTGAATTAAAAGTTAATATGGTGAATTAAAGTTAATATGGTGAATTAAAAGTTTGGTAATCATTGTCAATTTTTAGATGAGATTTTTTTCTTAATGTGTTTTTTGGTTGCAACTAGACAAACATAAAAGTAAAATGAAAAGTCAAGATCTTGTATTAAAAGATATCAGATAAAATAGGTACTTAAATCAGTATGGAGGTTCCAATGCAATCCAAAGATTCATAATCCTAAATAAATTTTAAAATGCAATTTATTAATACTTGAAAGGAAAATGTTATTTGGTTTTCATATGAGACCAAATATAACTTATAATTTTACATAATTATGTTCTCATCTGTTTTTCTTACAAATTAATCTATTCTAGAGAAAATGCTGTTTGAATTTCTAGAATATTTCAAATAAATCTTACTAAGTGTAAAAGAAAACAATAAGCTTATCTGAAAAAGCACTCTGTCTTATAAACTGTTAACAATATTAAACAGAGTTAAATGAGAATTGATGGTTTATATTAATGTCTGAAGCCAAAGATATATATATAGATAGATAGATATAGATATGGATATAGATATATATAGAGAGATGAAGATAGAGATGGACATAGAGACAAGACAGAGACAGATAGAGATAGAGATGATAGAGATAGAGATAGAGATAGAGATAGAGATAGAGATAGAGATAGAGATAGAGATAGAGATAGAGATAGAGATAGAGAGATGATAGAGATTCCTTGTTTCCTTGACCTTTTTTTAATGTATAATTCCATATTTGGTATAATCCCATGGTACTACCCCTATTTGCTCCTTTTCTGGGTTAATTTTTTTATAGGAACACTTAAATGTCTTAATCAGTCTTGTGCTCTGGTGCCCGTATTTTTGTGTGGTACAGTGAAAAGTATCACCCTTCTGCTCTCTAAATGGCCTCCCTTACTCTGGCCCCTGGCATGTGAAGTGAGAGGGTATCTTTGAGACACTGGAATGTTAATGGTTCATGACAAAAAAAATCAGCCATCTGCAGAGGTGGCAGAATGCTCTACTCAGCACCTGGATGTGGGGAAAGGAGTATTTTAGTGGGTGTGATGGTGAAACCTCTGAGCCATACAAGAAGGAGGGAGTGAGCATCCACCATTGGAGGCTCTGGGTTTTGAGCAGATAAGGCAGAAGGCAGAAAAGAGCACAGATAGTGCTTTTTGTCATGCCAATGTCTCCCCTTACACAATGGGCTCAGCTGTAAAAATCCCTGCCCTGGGGAGGGTCACATTCGCACAGAACATTCCCATTTAGATTTTTATCACTGCTGATGGGGCATAACTAGCTAAACTACGCTGATGTGAGGGGCAGCTCTGAAGTCCTAGAAGTTGTCATGGACCGTCAAAGACCCTGCACTGTGCCTCAGATTCATTTCTGAGGCTTTGCACCAGAGGACATGCAAATCAGCCACAGTGTTGGAACAGATCCAGAGTGTTGCAACAGAGAGCCTAAAACTCCTCCACCTCAGGGGAGGTACCTGAGCATTCCCATGGAAGTGTAACTGCACATTAACCCCTAAACTTTGCGTTTCACAGGCTTCCCTCAACTCCAAAGGATCAAAACTATGGCTATCACTTTGGCCAACAGACATCAAAATTGCAAAAATCAAGTCTTGTTGCTGGATCCACAGGTGATTTTAGTCTTATTCTTGCTCTTTCTTTCTTTTCCTTACACATTTTCATGTTAATTTTTTGCTTTTTTGTTGCTGCATAATGATAGATAATCACCAAAGCAGAAACATTCCTGCTTTCCTTTGCAACCAAATTGTTCGAAAATAAACCCCACACATAGAGATGTATATTTATAAACCCAGATCATTCAATAAATAAATGAGGTTTTTTGAGTTACTCAGAAAAATTTTTTCTTACATAAATGACTCCATAGATCAATAATGAGAATCATTATCATTTTCTTGTTTATCTTGTATTTTTTCCTGATGTTTATCCCTGTCTTAGCTGGAAATTGCTCAGCAGATAATTTTCTAACAGTATGTCTATTTGTGCATGAAATGTATCCAGTCAAAGATTTTTTAATTTCCTTTTTTTGTTAAAGTGATATTTCATCTCATATACAAAACCCAAGAAGGAGGACGAGCAAGAATGACATGATTGATGAGCTCATGTAATGTCACTTAAATCTCAAGGAATAAAATGAAAGATGGATACTATAATTAAATTTTGTAATTAACAAACCTATCTGATGTGCCTATAAGCATAATATCAGAAAGTTGTGTCTTTATATATTTAACTTTTCTAGTCCTTTATTTTGTCCAATTGTAGTAAAGATATGCACATTGTAAGAGTGAAGAATAAAGTAAAAAAGTTTGATTTCTATTTCTCAACCATTTCTAATCCCAACCTTTCTAAAATTCTAAAATATTTTCTTCTTTCTAAACTGGAGATAGAAAAAAATATGAGTTCCAAAGATCTTTTGGATCCAATGGATCTTTCATATTTACTTCATTGGGTGCCTTTTTCCCAGTGAGTAATAATAAAATAAAGTAAAATAAAATTGAAAAAAAACTATAGTCAAGAACAAATTTCTTGTTATACCTTATCTATTCCTAAAAAATATTTAAAAGACCAAAACCAAATCCAATGCCGCCATCATGCCCTCAGAATGCTCATGGGATCAAATCAGACCTGGAACCAGCATGTCAGAGAAACATAGAATTATTTGTAGACAGAAGAAGAATCTCTCTAGTTCCTTTAAGGAACTTGATAAAACCATTGTGCTCTGATACATTCTAAATCACTGTCACATTATACATATTAAAAATAAAGAAATAATCTAAGTCTATTTTTAAGTGCATTGTGCAAAATGTCTCTGTCACCCAATGTCACAGTTTAAGGCCAGCTATCAGCTAAGTCCACCCAGCTGCTCAGTCACTCTCACACAGTGGGACGGCAAAGTGAATCAAAAATGTCAAAGTGAGAAAACTTGTGGGTTGAGACAAAGGCAAATACAGCAAAAACTGCATGCCCAGCNGGGTTGAGACAAAGGCAGTTTAATAGCAAAACAGCAAAAACTGCATGCCCAGAAAAGCAAAACAAGGAACTTATTTATCCCTTCCCAGCTGCAGAGAGGTTTTCAGCCATCTCCAGGAAAGCAGGGCTCCATCCCACATAGAGGTGACTTTGGAAAACAAACACCATCACGCTGACTGTTGCTCTCCCTTCCTGCTTCTTCCCTCAGCTTTATATGCTGAACATGATACCATATGGTCTGGAATATCCCTTTGATCAGTCTGGAAGTGTTGCCTCTGTGTCCTGTCCCAGCTTCTTGTTCTACCCCAAGCCTCCTCACTGGTAAAGAGGACTGAGGCAGAGGAGGTCTTGACTGCATAAGCACTGCTCAGCAACAGTGAAAGTATCTTGGAGTTATCAACAGTTTCCAGCACAAATCCAAACCACATTCATAGGAATATGAATAACTAACTACTATATGAATAGCTAACTACTGTACTGAACTTAACTTTATCCCAGCCAAAATCAGCACCCCTCTCTTTGCAAAACCAAGTGTAAAACCTTCTAAATGAAACAGAATGTTTCTCTTAGACCTTAGTTTAGTGAATATCATTTTAAGGAAAGTTAACTCACTGACCTAATGGAAGGACACTTGGATATTAGGAAATAATAAAATTGTGATGGAAATGGAGGAGGTAAGATTCTCTTTGTGTCTAAGAATTAAATAATATATTGCATGTTTTTGTTATCCCAGTTTGGTTTTTTTTTTCACTAAACCTGCTAAAATTTCCATCTCAAATTATCACATTAAAAATATCCAGAACCATTTCTGTTTATCTTTTAATTCTAATTATTATATCTAAGTATTTATATTATTAGTATGATGTAAATTAACTTGTTCTCACTACTTGCATTACAATTCATTAATTAGCCCCTTTCCAAAAAAACTGAATTCACACAAGGCTTTATGAATTGCATACTAGATTTTATAAATAGAGCAAGTAACATTGAAATTTCATTGCTAGAAAATGTATTGTATATTTTGTATTGGTTTTAGTCCCAGAATTCTAATTCTTTATCAAATGTCTGATATATGTAATGTGCAAAAGAATTTGGCAAACCAAAGAATGACTGCACTGAGTGGTGAACTGTCACTGGAATATGAAAAACCAATAGCAGAGTTACATTTCAGGAACTTCATCCAGAGTCAGAAGGAGGTTATTGAATGCCTGAATCCACAAATAATGTACTTCAAGATTAGCAAAGACCTCTGACAGTTTTCAACAAGATTTTGAAATAATAAATAACCATTTCTCTATTCTGCTACCGCTCCAAAAATGTGGAAAAAATTAAGCATTCCATAAATGTTAAAATTTCCTCCCTCAGGAATTATCTTTTTTTCTCATATTCTTAAAAATTTAATGATAATAACACAAAGGTGTCAAATATGACTATGATTAAGCATATAATTATCTTATTAATTATAAATTATATTATCATTGGTGAGGTTAGCTTGATGGAATATTGCAGTAGTTCCCACTCAATGAATGTAGTTTAGGTGTTTTACCAGGTACTGTGGCTGAGAATTCATGGCTGACTTGATAGACATATGAAAAGTAAAAAAAAACCACACCAAAACCCTTATGTTCAACACCAATGGGGAAAAAAAAGAGGTGTTTGGTGAGGATTTAGCTACAATGTTTTTTGCAGTCATATCTGATTTTTTCTGGTTTTAATAGAAAAGTGCAACTACTAATACTATAAAAATTGTTCAACATAAACTTCAGAATCTAACACACACACATCCTCTTGTGCCATGGTCACCCTTGAAATGCTCCTTTAGGTCCTAAATTCCCAAATGTTAGTCTTACTTGAGTTGAGCTGTGTGGGGTTTAGGCAACAAGAAGAGAGGAGACAACAGAATTCTTTGGGGTGAAATATTAACAGCTAAAAGAAACTAAAATCAGATGAGGACAAGGCAGACTGTTACACTAGGTGCTGTCAAGCAAATAAATGGCCTTTCACAACTAATGAAAAAAATCATGCATATTCCAAAACTTTAAATTTATTTAAATATTTACATTGCACCAGTTCTGACTTTATCATTTTTATCACTGAAATCACACAATGAATTTTCTAATATTGTTTTAGCTATACTTGTACCAAATGAATAAATATGAGTCAGCATAGAACTGATAAAACTAGTCATAACTCCTTAAAATTCTAAGAAGTAATCTACAGTAGACACAGCAACATTAGAGGGAGTGATGGAAAAATATTGGTTTTTAAAAAGAAAAGAACAAGTAAACTGGTTTTCTGACTGTTGAGAGGAAACTATTTTGAAATATACCCTAGCAGATTTTTTAAATCTGTTCTCTGTGAAAAAAAAAAAAAATAAAGAAGGGAGTTTATAAAGATTTTATATTTATCGTGAATACAATAGTAGGCAAGAATACAACATATCTATACTCTCTTACTCTAAATTTGTCATTAGTCATTGTGAGAAACTGCATATGAAATCAGTGTATGAAATGTAAATTAAAGGATATGTTAATACTTACCCAATTGAGATAAGTAAGATTAAAATATTATTCAAATGATATTTCATTTTAATTAGATTCTCCTTGTCAAATATTGTATGTATTCCAATACATTCAGAAAATTAATTATATTCTTTGGAATTAATTTAGCAGTTTAAAATAAATCTTACTTTATTATGAAAAGTCGAATCTCAGCAGTAGCTTTATTAACTTGTTATTTTTTTTATAAAATAAATTCCAGTTCTTCAGATAAGATTTTTTTTTCAAATTCAGAGCAGGTAACACTTTCAGGATGGTATTCGAAAACTGCAGTATTTGCTGTTTCTCTAACTACCAGAAAATTTTTGTAGGCTTAATATTTTCCATGGCAGTGATTCATAATAGACTGCACAAAAATCTATTTGTATGTTGAATATAGATGTAATGAGTCAAGTTAATTGTTTTTTTTTTACTATCATAAATATTATCATGTTTTTTTACTAGAGATAAAATTTTTAGTAAAGTGTAGGTCTGATTATATTTTTTTCCCTCTAGGTTTCAAATGATGATATTATATATTTTGCTTTTTCTCTGGGGCTTCCATTATTTTGAGTGAATGTTCCTCTGACAAAAGAATTAGAAATATTTGGCTGTTGAGTGAGAAGTTACATTATTACTATTATTATTACCAGGAAATATGATCTTACATTGTGGTTCTGAAATACCCATAGCAACAAGTAGAAAATAAAAATACTTTCAGCAGTATAGATTAGAAATAAGACACATAACAATACAAGTCTCATGTGTTTAATCTCTAAAGTTTGAATATTCACCACTTATGTATGTTGAGAAAACAGAAACAAAGAATATATACTGTTGATTCTTCAAAGAGGTGCAGAAGTATCAAGTTTATATCTATCACTTTTTTATGGACATTGAGATTATTGAATAGAGTCCTTTGGCAGGGTGAGATACATCCAAGTGAACAAAAAACTACTCAAATATGATAAAATTTAAAGTGACATCTTTTTTTCTCCCATAACTTACAGTTAGTTTTGACAAAACTTACATTTTATACACTATTTCACCTGAGCTGAATCCAGTAAAAAGTTGTTAAAATGTATCAAATGTAGGGCATATAAATGAAAGAATGTTTTTAGTTTGGAAGCTTAACAAATTCATATGCCCATGCATCACATAATGGTGAATTACAATGGATGGATACAGGCTCTTCAAGGAGAGAGATCAGATTGGGTAAAACCAGAAAGAAATCTCACATTGATGAGTCCTAATTTTCATGGAGAGTTTTCACAACCTTGAAATTTGCTACAACAGCTACATATCAATGCCCAAGCAATCTATGAGTGCATTGATGACAATTTCCCAACAAAGTTGTTCAAGAAGCTGGCAAGAAAAGGCTGTCACCTGAGCCTGATATTTACAACTGTGGACTAAAATGTTGGGGCAGTCTTGGCTGCAGTGACCATGAGAAGGTGGAGGTCGTGATACTAAGAGGAGGAAGCAATACAAAAAGCAGGGCTAAAACCCTGAATTTCAGAAATTCAAACTTTAACCTTGGATTAGTTTTGTGTGGGAATGTTTTCAGGGATAGGAAAGTCAAATGACTCCTCTATATGTCAAACACAGTCAATCTGTGAATATGTGAGAGAAATATCCCTGCAGACACCAAGGTCACAAAGAAAGAGGGGGAGGAGGTGATCCATGTGCCAGAGCAGAGATTCTGCTTCAGCCTGTGATGAAGCCCACAGTGAGGCAGCTGTACCCCTGCAGGGACCCATGCTGGAGCAGCTCATGAAGAACTGTTCACACTAGATAGGGAAGGACTCATGTTGGAAAAAAATCAATGTTCCTGCCAATTAGATGCTTTTCTCTACTTCTCCTTCTAAAAAGGCAACTAACTTTTGAAGAGCATTAGGTTTAAAGCATTTATCTGTACTAGCATCAGAATTACCTTCTAATAATTTCTCATAGAAAAATCAGAAAAACTGTGGCATAAACAAATTTTAAACTAAATCTAACCTTCAAATTATTAACTGGATGAAAGGGGAGTGAAGTAAGGAGTAATTTTATGAGAACACTGAAGTATAATGTTAAATAGGAAGTTGCATTTATTCTCTCTATTAAGCATGTAATACTTGAAAGGAATGAAAAGAATGAATCATGATGTTTCTCAAAATTGGGTTATTCTCTTTGGGAGAAGTTTATTTTTATTCCTTAATAATACAATTGCTATATTTCATTGCCTTTTGGATGAAAATTAGGGTAGTTAGTGGAGGTGTTTAACTACAGAATCTGTTTTGGGTTTTTTTCCTTTCTTTTTTTTTTTTCACTCCATGTGTCAGATGAAATAATTCAGTTCCTGGGCTTCCTGTAAAATTGCTTTTATAACTTTTCTTATGGTTTCTTAAATTTCATCATGCAGTGTGGAAATTATTGTTCCCTTGATAGATAAGGAAAATTTGGAATAGGCTTTCTTTTTCCTTATTCCTTTTTTTTTTTTTTTTTTTCCTTGTATTTTTACACAAA
>VYXF01000778.1:1586629-1627336 GCA_013397295.1 Polioptila caerulea | reverse complement strand
TATTTTTTTTTTCCTTTTTCCTTTTTTTTTTTTTTTTTTTCCCTGACTATTTACACACATTAACTGAATCTCTGCTTTGTTGCTAATTGGACTGTATGATAGGAAAAGCACACTTACCACTGAAAGTAGGGTGAATATAATTGATTAATTTGACTTTAGTTTTTAAATAGTTTTGTATTTCCAAAATAGCACTTTACTATCCACTGCACTCCTGGTATATATTAACAGAAATAAATAGCTAACTTGAGTGTAAGAAGGTGAACTACATCCAGAAAGCATAGCTTTTTTTAATAAGTGTAAAATTAACTCTATATATATATTTGCCAAGTGGAGATAAACATAGTCCAATGGGGAGAGGGGGGCAGCAGCAGAAAGGCAAGCAATAAAAAAACCCTGCAGAGACCTCTAAAATAATTACTCTTTGTCAATGAAAATCCTCCTCCAGAAATCAAAATCACCTTGGGCAGTTATGGAAGTTTATCCTTAAGCCTTAAAGCAACAGCAGTGCTCCAGGACACACCACTGTATGTAATAACATGATATAGCTTCAGGATCAGTGACGTGCAAAGCCAAATATAATGTTCTAGTGACAAAGGTCAGACGAGCTAAGGGCCTGGAGTTAAATGAAAACCCTTTGGGTAGAGGACAATGACTGCAGATTCCAGAGGTGTGCTCTTGCTGCTCATTTTCTACAATGTTGTGATTCTTCAGGCCATTTTGATCCAGGTTTACACAGTTGCAGTACATTAGAGATGACCTGGAAGACTGGTAACCAAACTTCTGACAGGGGAAGAACTTGTAGAACAGAATTACAGAGAAATAGCTTCACAGCCTGGTCAGGACCATCAGAGCTTGTTGGCACACTTGGGTTCTGATAGCACCTCCATTAGCATTGAAAACTGCGTAAAATGTAGGATTAGGCATTTCAGTGTCCTTGTCATCCTGGACCAAATATGATTCTATTGGATTGGAAAAGAATTGCCTGTGCTTATGTGATCATTGCTATTTTGTTGTTTTGTTAGAATGTTAGTTTGCTACCAGAGTACTGAAATGGCTTCAGTTTGCTGCTAATTATTATCCCCCTATGCCACTGACTTTGTCCTGGGACAGACAAGACAATTCTGTGAATTTGGCAGCTATAATGGAGGAATGTTGGAAGAAGTCCAGACAAGTGACACAAAGATGACCAGAGGGCTGGAGCACCTCTACCTTGAAGACAGGCTGAGAGAACTGGGATTGTTCAGCCTGGAGAAGAAAAACATCCAGGAAGACCTTAAGGGCTCTTACAGGAGAGCAGGAGAAGGATTTTCACAAGGACAGAGAGGGAACAAACTGAGAGAGGGTGGGTTTAGAGCAGGTATTAGAAAGGAATTCTTTACTGTGAGGGTGCTGAGACACTTGAACAGGTTGCCCGGAGATGTTGTGAAGGCCCTATCCCTGGAAGTGTTCAAGGCCAGGTTGGATAGGACTCTGAGCAACATGGCCTAGTTCTTGTCTATGTCTGTGGGGAACTAGATGATTTTAAGGTCCCTTCTAACCCAAACCCTTCTATGAATCTATGATTTGACTTGAGGACTGTATGCCTAAACCATTCTGGAGGAGCATCTGAAATTTAAGCCAAGAAATTAAGAAATGCAGACTGGAAGAATGGACTGTGAGATGAATTGAGAACTGCATGAGTAGAAGGTCTCAGAGGGTTGTGATCAGCTACAGAGGGTCTAGTTGCAGTGTTTTAGTTAGTAATTTGATGCTCTCCAGGAGTCAGTACTGGGTCCAGTCTTGTTTAATTTATGCATCAATGACTTGCATAAAGGGACAGAATGTAACCTCAGCAAGTTTAGGGGTGACACAAAGCTAGCAGAAGTGGCCAATACCCCAGAGTGCCGTGTAACTCTGCAGAAGGACCTTGACAGGCTGGAGACATGGGTAGAGCAAGGTCTTCTGAAATTTAACAAAGGCAAGTGCAAGGTCCTTCACCTGGGGGGGAATTACCTCATGCCCCAGCACAGACTGGGGGCTGATCTGCTGGAAAGCAGCTCTACAAAGAAGAACCTGAGGGTCCTGATGGACCATAAGCTGCCCATGATCCTGCAGTGTGTCCTGTGGGCCAAGAAGGCTGATTGTATCCTGGAGCATATCCACGAGCATTGCCAGCAGGTCAAGGGAAGAGATCTTGCCCCTCTGGTCAGCCTTCATGAGGCCACATCTGGAGAACTGGGAACAGTTCTGGGCTTCTCAGCACAAGCGATACATGGAGCTCCTGGAAGAGGCTCTGCAGCAGGCTATGAATATGATGAGAATATTTGACCATCTCTCTTATTAGAGATTGAGCCTATTCAGACTTGAGAAGACTGAGACAAGATCTTGTCAATGTATGTAAGTATCTGAAGGAAAGGTTCAAGAGGATGGAGCCAGGCTCTTGGGAGTGCTGAGCAATAGACAAGAGGTAATGGGCAGCAATTGGAATACAGAAAAGTTCCACGTGAGGAAGAACCTCTTTACTGTGAGGGTGTTCAAGAACTGGAACAGGCTGCCCAGAGAGGTTGTGGAGTCTCCTTCTCTGGAGACATTCAAAAGCTAGCTGGACACAGCCCCGAGTAATGTGCTCCAGGGGACACTGCTTGACAAGGTGGGGTTGGACTAGAAGACCTACAGAGGTCTCTTTCACCCTTACCTCTTCTGTGATTTTGTGATATTAGGGAGGATTTAAAAAGGCATTTTACAGCCTTAGGCAACTGAATTCAGCCTAAAGAACCTAAGTGTGACTCACAACAAGAACAGTGGTTGAAAGTAAACATTTCTTAGATAGATTGCATCATTGTTATCCTGACTAGAATAAGACAAAGGAAAAAGAAAAGAAAAAATACTCTTAATCTTATCTTCGGTTTTAATAAGGAAAAGAGAAAGCAATGACAAAACATTGCTTGGAAAAAAGTCTGATTATTTATTAAGGGATAATAGTCTTCCTGAGGTTGTTCAGTGTCATATCAAGCCTTTCTTATTAGATGAAAGAAGAAAATTACAAGCAAAGATGGGGTAAAAATCAATATTATGCCAAACAGACTGAAGAGTATAAAAATTCAGGATATACTTAGTCCCTCAATAACTTTCATAAGAATGTACTTGAAGAGAAGATGATTTCAAAAAACATTTTGTTGTGTTCAAAGCAAAACATAAAAGTAGTTTTTAGATTGATTTTCTTTCTTGTAACATTTTAACTCACTGACTTTCATCAGGAACTTTGCTATTTCCTTTGAGACAGATATGCAATAAGTAGAAATAGTCCTTTATTCGAGGAGGGTGATTATTTACATTACTTTTGGATACAGGTATATATTTTATATAACAAACAGCGAAGACAAGCAAAACCACATCTGCTAGAAGTCAAACTGCTGCTTGTGAAATAACAGACTTTATTTAAAGAAAACTGTGTTGAATATCTGACCCCGTAACAGCACAGGACAATAAGACTATTTGGTACCTTGTATTTCTGGAAGAAGAGAGTAGGGGAGGGAAGGAGAAGGTGTTGTTCACCATGACAAAAGTATCTGTATGTCAAAGAAAAACTAAAATGCCTACTGAGAATCTGAAAAGTATTAAAATAATGCCTTCCAACTTCTAGTTGCAGAACAGGGAAGTACAATAGCTGCCTGATGTTTGCCTCTATTCATCTTTACTTACAAGTGTCAGAGATAGCCAATTCTGACCTCATGAATTTACATGGTATTACATCATTCAAACATATTTTTTTATCAAGTAAGTAACGCCGTCATTCAAACTCAGCTGGAGACTATGAATTACTAAATCCATTCATTAAGCAAATAGACTAGTTCAAACTCACCTTTTTCATAATCTTTCAAAACACCCCATTTCATCTGAAATGTCTGCCTCGTATCCAACTGCCCTGAATTTTTCTCTAAAACTGTTGTACAGCCATTCCTAACTACTTCTTTAGCCTTCTGCTCTTCATTTTTGTCCAAGTTCCTGTCCTTTGTTTTATGTGTATATCTTCATGACAGAAAACATGCTTTGTCCCACGTTTAGCCAGTGCAGCTTGATTTTCTCATATTCTTTTTCTCTGTCCCTCAAGTTTATAATTATTTCTCTACTGTTTCCAAGCAGCAGTGAATGACAGAAAGGTAGGAAAAAAAACTGAAAGAAGAAAATTGTTTTTATTCTCATTTTCACATTTTTTTCACTTACATAATAAGGAAAAAAAAATGACCATTTTCATATATGATATGCATAATTTATCTTTAAAAATTATCAAAACATGACTAAAGCCACACATACAAACACACACATACACTTATGAACATACATGTGGATATCTATACATACATAAACACACACATATATCTGTAAAATTTTCAAATATAGGAACACTATAGCTACGATTGCAGAGTTGAAAATATAAACAGATGTGTCTTTATACTGCTTTGTGCAGGCATGCAAATTGTGGGGGTTTTGTGCTTTTTGTACTCCCACAAAGGCAAGGAGGTTGGGGGTGCATGGGAGGTTGGGAGAGGACACAGCCAAGACAGGTGACCCAAAATGACCAAAGGGACAGTCCACACCATGTGGCATCATGCTCAGTATATGAATTTGGATATAGAAAGAGGAAGGAGGGACATTTGGAGTTGTCATATTTGTCTTCCTAAGTCACCACTACAGGTGACAGCGCCCTGCTCTCTTGGAGATTTCTGAACACCTGCCCGTACATGGGAAGCAGTGAATTAATTCTTTGTTTTGCTTTGCTTGTGTGAGCAGCTTTTGACTTCCCTATTAAACTGCCTGTAACTCAACCCACAAACATTCTACCTTTTACTCTTTCAATTCTCTCCCTGATCCTGCTGATGGGGGAATGAGCGAGTGACTGCTTAAGGACTGGCTTCTGGCTGGGGTTAAACCACAACAAAACACACAATTTCAGGTAAATAATCACATATCACAAGGCTACATGGGTATACTTTCCATGCCTGATAAACAAAGCACTTCAGCTTGTAAACATCAAAAGATATCTACGTATACCCTCAAGCAATAAGCCATGGAGGGAAAAATGTGCATTTTTATTTTCTCCTGATTCCCCTTCTGGTATTTCTTCAGTTTATCCTTAGTTAAGGTTGTCTTATTAGAAACTAGGATGCACATGCTATGGCTTGATGGGAGCTGCAGTAGTAGTGTCAACCATAATACATACATTTCACATACAGGTTTTTATTTATAATGGGAGTTATTAATTCTATTGAATTATTGCATGATCATGAAGAAGAAGGGTTGGGATGGAGGGAATTAAATGGTGAGATTGTACATAACACGCATTCAGTGAAAAAAATTCGTAATTGTCATAATTTTCATAAATGTCATATTTTCTACTTCAGACCCATTTCTATTTTTTTGCACCTAATAAAATAACAGTAAATAATTGATTAACTTTCACCTATCTTACTTAATATAGTAAAGGAAACCTTGACAGAAATGGTCAAGAAATTCAAAGATTAGATATGTTGAAGCAGTAAATGGTAACACATCATGTTGTATGCAGATGATATGTTGCTGCATTGATAGCAAAGTCGATTATTAACCTAGTCAGAACAGTATATTCAATATGAATCCTGACTGTCCTGAAGATCAATTTAGACAAATCTATATTCAAGTTGACAGTGATGTGAAGCATAAAATTCGAGTAGTTTGCACTTTAAGATTTTAAATGGAGCACATGACAAAATAAATGTAAATATGAAAGGGCTTTTTCTTTTGCTTTATTTAGCAAAGTTGTACTGTTAACTATCCCTTTCTTTGCCTTCAAGAAAAGGTACAAAAAGAGCACTGAAAAAGGAGTGACACAAAATCAAGTTTCTTACAGTTATTGGTGTGGGAAAGATTGATGCAGTTTGCAAAGTCACCTTCACATGATTTTTATATTTGTCATGGTTGCCTTGTCTAGTCTGCTTCTCAAAAATTGTCGAAGATTATTAAAGATCTTATCTGAGAAAAAGAAAGTGGTCTCTGTTCACTCTTAGATAACTTTAGAGATGGGCTATCCCTTTTTAAGCGATCTCACTGGGCATTTGTGCCTCAGGGCAAAATATGTCACCTTCACACCTCTCTATATAAATCACTCTGTGCTTATAACACACACTCTGAATTCCAAATGGATCATCAGGCTCTTTAAAAGTAGTGACAATACATTTAGTAGCTAGTGAAAAAATATGTAAAATGGACTAGTGCAGAAAGAAAAGTGCAACTTTTCAATACTTATGGTTCACATTTGATCCGTTGTGCAACGGGTGAATTTCTCTTGTGTTAAGTTTTGGAAGAGAATGCCTTTGCCTTTGTTTAAATCTACCCAAATGTCAAAAGGGAAAATGTTACATCTGGTAGTAGTCTAGCTAGTGGTTTGCTTGACAAATCTATACATGTCTCAAATTAATGGTAAGTATGGCTTTGCTGAATGAGGTAGAAAGAACAGCAACTGAGCTCTAAAATTATGCTTTTCTCTTTTATAAAACCTTCTACACTCATCAACCCAAGAGAAGTCAACTGTGTTTGAGATTAATATCCATGCTGGTGCAAAGCACTTGTCTCTGAATATCTGCTGGATACCATGTAGTACCACAATGAACAGTGCCTAAAATAGGTGTATGTCTTGGAACAGGCCAGAATGTGAAAAATGTGCTATATGCCTTCAGTGTATTGAAGAGTGGTTCGAGATTATGGAGGTGAAAAGAGCCAAATGCATTGTAGGAACCTAATGTCATTTCAGATGAGTCTTTGATCTGTTTTTAACCCTAATCTTGCCTTGAATTTTAATAGCTAAACAGGACAAAAATTGTGCTAGGGAAAAATCTAGAGATTGAACAATATCAGTGTTGTGGTTTAAACCAAGCTGAAAATCAAGCTCTATGCAGCCACTCCCCCTACCCAACCTGAAATAAGGAAAAAATTATTGGAAGTAGCAATGTGATAAAAAAACAAACAGTAACAATAGTATTAACAAATGTATACAAACCCAGAGTTATTATATGTAAAATGCTAACAGAGTCCAACTGACCCAGTGTGAGCTGGTGCCATGTGGCTCCTGAGACACAGAAGAAAATGGCAGACAAACCCATCTGCACCCATGTTTTTCCCCCAACCCTAAGGCAAGGAAAGAAATCAACAGTGTTGGAGAAATTGTTTGCATCCATGCTCCTTCCCCAAGCCCAAGACAACAAAACAAAAAGGCAAAGCTCACCACTCTGTTCGGCATTTACTCCCCTGGAAAGAAGGAACAGAAATGGTGGCGGAGGATCTGCATATCCCCTTTCTCTTCCACTTGAAGCCACAGACCCCTCTTCATGGAAGTGCGAATCCCTTATTTGTGCTTCTGCACCAATCATGCAAGTAGTCTAGACTAACAGTCTGGACACATCCACATGGCTCTGTGCTCCACCTCCCACCCATCCTTGGCCAAAACTAGGACAATCAGCCATCACCAGTCTCTTGAGGGGTGTTCCAGAAGACTCAAATGTACCTAAAAACCAGTATTAAAAAGCATGTGATATCACTGAGTTACTTTCAGTTCTGTGCATGGTGATATGCTTCATGGCACTGGCTATGCCTGTAACTTAAACAAAAGTTGATAAACCATCTCAGATCATTCCACCAATTTGTATCCAAGATGCAGAGAGATAGATCCCACTACAGCATGCTGACTACAAGTTCTCTCTTCCTTAGGAGAGCATCTGTCCTGATCTGAAGTTTCTGTCACATAAAGTCATTGCCTTGTGAGAAGCTTTTTGATTTGGCAGTGAAATTCAATGAAGAATGCATTGCGTGCAAGAGAATAATATGTATTAATGTATTCATTCAATGCAACAATTCCACTTGAAAATTTTATCCTACCTAATGGTACAGTGGGGTCTGCCAGATATCAGCTGCATAATTTAAGGGGTTCTGGCAGAATTGAGACTGGGCAGTATTTCCTGAAGGAATGTCATGAATACTAGCCTATCTGCTAGTTAGATTTTGTTGTGGATTTTTAAAATGTCATATAATATTTCTAGGTACAATTTTATTGTATGACTTTATTTTCTTCATACAGGTGATTGGTTTATTATTTTAATTTCTTATTTTGAGAGGAGATTATTTGTATCACGCCTTATTCTTTCTTTGAAAACTGCTAAATTAGATCTTAAAAGCGATGTTAGATATAAAAAATTAGCAGTATTGTGTGAAAAAAGGAAATTTGATAGTTGGAGCTTTGGTTTTTTATTTGTTTGTTTGTTTTCTTTTTTCTTTCCTTCTTCAGCTTCTTTTTTAAATCTTGTCCACAGCATGAAACATTTAATACAGGAAAATGCACGTGAAGATGACACATTCTCTGATGCACCAAATGATCTAAAAGGCCAGTCCTATGACTTTTTGGCTATTTGATAGTTTATAAATGCAAGTCTGCCAAATATCCTACCTATTTTACTATATTTTGAACTTCTCAGATGTAGAATGGTGCTGTGAGTTAGAATCTGAGAACGTTAATCAACTGCAAAATATATGTACTCTGACTTGTTATAAAGATCCACTCAGCCTGTTTGTCTGTCCAGGATATGCTAAAAAAACTGGAACTAGATTAATGCTGACATAGCTGTGATAAATCAGTTATCTCCATTGCTAAGATAAATTGACAGTGGTTGAAATGGCCTTTACAAATTCTCTCTTACATATCCTCCAGACTTTATCCAATAAATAAAACTTCAGTAAAAATATGTGTACTTACTCTTTGATTGCTGACTATAAAATTGCAATTTTTTATCTGCTTCAGAGAATGTATTTAAAACAAAAACTGGATTGTTTTACATTTTATTTATTTTTTTTTTTTTTTTTTAGTCTTACAACTTGAAAGTAAATGATATAAAATTTTCAATACTGTGCTTTTGGCACAGTATTGTGCAAATATTGCAAAGGTTGACTGTAAGCACACATTCAGAAAATGCCTCGCTCCTGAAAAGGAGAAATGCCTCGCTCCTATTCTTAAAGTAGCATTAGTGGATTGTATCTAAAGAGACATAGAAAAATAGAATACTTTTACTTGGACTGTAGGGTTTTTTTTCCTTGAAGAGAATTTTCTTTCTATCNAGTTCGGGGAAGCTCAGGGAAGCTCAGGGAAGCTCAGGGAAGTTTCAGGGAAGTTATAGGGAAGTTTCAGGGAAGTTTCGGGGAAGGGAAGTTTCAGGGAAGTTTCAGGGAAATTTCAGGGAAGTTTCAGGGAAGGGAAGTTTCAGGGAACTTTCAGGGAAATTTCAGGGAATTTTCAGGGAAGTGAAGTTTCAGGGAAGGGAAGGAAAGGGAAAAGTTTGTGGACACAAAACTTAGAAATAGGAATAAAAACTGGGTTTTGAAAAGTTTCCAGCTGATAGAATATTTTGCAATTTTTTAATATAACAATGAATCTCATGAGTATCATCACATATTTTTGGTCTGATGAGTTCTCATACGCAGCTAAGACCCAGTGCAAATTCTTAGAACTCTGTGGAAGAGGAGCAAGTCATCTCAGGAGCCTCTTCAGCAGCCAAAATTGACTGCAATGTGTGCATCTAGTACTTGTGTAAAAGTCACTCATTTTCTTACTCAAGGTCTAATAAAGATATCAAAAGCAAAGAACAAACCACAAAGATTCTGATCTTGTCTCTTCTTACCTAATAAATTCCCATCATTATAATCCTTTCTGCTAAACGACATTGATTTAAATGTGTACTACATCTTTATGCTCATGTTTAAACTAGTAATAAAAAAAAAAATATGTTCTGCTGTACACCAGTGAAGTCAAGAGCACATAGCAAAGTGTGAGGAAAATATCTGACAATGTATTCTATCTCTCTTTTATTTTCATGTCCCTATATATTACATTTTTATGCATTCATTTTTGTTTTCCTTCCTTGCCATTACATTTTAGATTCTGTTGGGTTTAATGGGAATTGTCCTTAGGTTGAAATTTTGTATTTTTTTAATCTCTTTGCAGATAAAAGGAAAATATATTGCTGGAATAAGATAACCTATTTTAAAACTAAACATCAAGATTCAATAAATAATCTAAAAGCTTGAAACAAAGAAACAAGAAATTCCTTCTCCCCAGTGCCCTGTAGTTTCATTAAATTACATATTATTAATGTGTAGGAGATGAGGTTTCTTTCCCTGGTGGATTAATTAGTACAAATGGCTGGTTTTGTAAACGATGATATTTTTATTGTTATTTTAGACCAAGCAACATCTCATTTAATGTCATGTTTTTTGCTAAGTAGAAGAATTTAATCAGAAAAATGTACAAAAGTGACATAAATAATACATAATTTCAAGGACTTTAAGAAGTTTTTATACATTCAGGAGCTGTGTTGTATTTTGTATTTGTATTTTGAGAAATTCCTTTCTCTAAGTTAAGGAATGGCTTGAAAATATTGTAAAGTTCTTTCTTAAAAGACCATACCCCTGATATGAGTCAAAGATTTTTAATAAGATTTTAGTCAAAGTGTCAATCTCCTAATAAATTAAATGAGGTATTATTTGTATTTCTTTATGTTAATAAATTGCATATTTCTATAAAATAAAGAGGAAGCCTTTTGACATACTCTGTGTTATTTGGATACAATTTATATAAAAGTTTTTTAGCATAACTTACCTAACTATAGCAGCTCAATTTGCCGAAGCCTCAGGTGGAAAGTTTTGAACTTTCACCTAGTTAAATAAAAGAAGACCCTTGAGATAGTTCAAGACTGAAGATAAGGAAGGTACAATCACCAGAGGAACCTGCAGCCCAGAGATAAGGAAAGAAATTGCTCACCTGTGAAGGGACCCAGTGAAGAACAGGAATACACCAGACCTTAATACAACTATTGACTCAAATTTTGTGTGAGGGGTGGGGAGCTTTGATTGTAAAGGTATGACTAGCTGGGGATTTCTTCATTCAGGGTCCTTCTTAAGATACAGCCAGCTTGAGCTGAAGTGCTATTAATAAAAGGTATTTTTTATAGTGCAATACATATTTTGGTTTATTTATTCAGCACAAAACTAGTCCAGCTCTGTTAAAGTGGCTGGCATGCATAACTTCTATAAAAGAATAAAATAATCCAGTATACTGCTCATTAAAAGAAGAGCAATATGGTTTAGGTCTAATTTGTCACATTTGGCCTAATATTTTCACAGAAATATTTGCAGAAGTTGTATATGTACAGGTACAACCTGCTAAAATACATAATTAGGTCTAATGTATTATCTAATATGAGTCATTTTCTTGTCTGAAATAGAAAGGAGACATCTTGCCTTTTGATATATGTGGACAGGATAAGTGTGATATATACCAGTATCTATAGAAAATTTAGTTCAGCATCTGGATGACAATATGGATCATTATACTCCAAAACACAATATCCTTTGTCTAAAAAACACATTTTTGTCTTTTCACTAGTCTCCTTTCAAAGTCAGAATTTAGTCTGGTCACAAAAACTAATAAACGTATATTAGTGAGACACTTCTCCTGAGCAATGCCTTTCCTCCATTGCATTTTTCTTTATTTTTATAGTAGGATGTTTCCCTCCAGGCTTCAGAAAACAAGAATGCTATTCCCTTTTTTATAACTGAATTCCTCTCCTATACTCACTATTTTGGGCACTATCTTGTGCCTTTGATATAATTTTAAGCTCTGTAAAATCAGTAACATAAAATTTCTTTCAAAACAAAAGAATAAAATAAAGACAGTTCTGAGTTTGGTTTAATAGTTGACTTTTTTCTCTTGTTAGAAGGAATTTTCATCAATGTGAAGAAATAATTTTGGATTCTTCAAATGTGAAATGATTCAGAAAACAATGCTGGGAAATGTATTAGTGGAAATCAGTCTATTTCTGACATTGAATTTCACCAGTTCTAAATCCAGCAATGGTTCATGGAATTCTCTGTATCTCTGCTCATGGGCAATTAGTATACAAACAGTTCCACTGATTTCAATGAGATTCCTGAGGCAAATAATGTTGGAGTATAGTTACATCAACATTGTAAAATAAACGAGGCACAGGATTTGTTCTTCAGCTTTGAGGCTAAAAGAAATAGTTTGAGTATAGTCAAATGACATTGCACTGGTTCTGGGTCTCCCCTGAATTGCATATGGTGTCCTTATATTCACACAAGGAGATATATACACACACAGAGGCATGTATGAACATGCACACACACTGTTTTCTGGATTTAAAGATCTGAAATATGTAAGATCTGTGTGGGAGTCTGCCAGACTGATATTTTACATGAAAAGGAGAAATTTCCAAAAATCCAAAGTGTTGGATTAATCTGTCAGAACTCCATGAAAGCTGAGACCCTTGTGCGTGACCCGTCTATCAGGGTCCCATTGTGGGGACTCCACTGAATGATGCGCTGGATCAGAGGTTGATTTGACAGCCTTATTTAGGGACACATGCCAACAGAGAGATTTCCTCATGTGTCTCCACACCTTTGCTCACCACAGGAGACTGTTAGCACCCTTGAAGGATTTGCACTAACAGTTTTATAGAATAACGTTCTTTAATAATAATATCATGACGGGTTAAGGCTCGAGGACTGCCAGTGATAGAATCTGACTGCAAAAATACATTAAAAGCAATGCACAGACAAGCCCAAATCCCCAACAAAAATTACTTCAAGATAATCATTCAGAGCCTGTAGAGTATGGTTCTTACTCAATAGGTGTCCCTGTGGAAGACACATTCAACCCTTCAACAATTACAAGAAGCTACCATGTAGTCTTTCTTAATTCTCACCATTTTAACTAACTTTTATAGTATTTCTTTGCATTTAGGAAAAGCGTGAGTGATTTGAATCATACGTCTTATTCAGTGAGCAGTAGTCATACTTTAAAGGTGGATAATGTCAGCATTATATCTGAGATACCCTTGGGATAAGGATGCACATCTGTTCAAGGAAAGCAATTTTGTCACAATTGCTGATTCAAAAGAAGGTCATTTTCCTTTGTCTCTCTTGGTTGTCAACTGCTGCAAGGCTTATCAGCTAAAAGGTACCACCAAGTTCCTCTTGGAATTCTACTTTTAATCTCCCTTAGACTGTATTCTCTGTTGGGGAAGCTGAGCATGCTGACCACATTCTACCCAGGTAGCAGCAAACACATTTCCCCCCATAATTTCCATGTGTCTATAACTTTCTATTTTAATTGTGCCCTCAGTCATTTTTCCACACATAACATGACACAAAAGACATGGCCTGGGATGGAGTGAAAGGATGTAGAGATGCCTGTGCAAGTGTAGTGGAATAATCTTGGTAGATTAGGAAGTCAAGCCAGACCCATTTTATCTGCACTACCTACCGGAGGCATTCTTTGATACATCCTATCCTCTGTACCATGTCATTTTCTGGCTTCTACAGCTGTGGATCAGATGATGTTTTAACAAGCTGTATGGAGAATCAATAGTCCAGTGACACAGTTTGCTTTTAGCCGGGTTTTTTTAGCAATATGGATATGTTGTTTATTTGTAATTCATCCAGTTTTGTGTGTTGTCCAGGTTTCAGCCAAGGACAGGGTTGATTTTTTCAAATATTGAGAGGGGGCAGGGAGAAGGGGGTGTGGCCAGGACCCAGATGTTATTTAATTCCACTTCACTTTGTTGCTGGTGAAGGAGAGGGGATTTCACATTGAGGTGGAGTTCCTGAGCTATTTACCTGTAAATTATCCTCTCTTTTTTACTCTTTTGATATTAATATTGTTGCTGTTACTCTCCATATTCTTATCTCATTCTTATATTAACCCATGACCTCTGCCTATTGTGCCTCCAAATCTCCCCTCTGGCAGTCCATGGGAGGGAGGGGGAGTAGAAGATGAGGGAAGGGGAGCAAGCCAGCAGCAGTGTGGTTTGGGGATTCTCAGTGGGAGAACTATACTGGGGAGTATCATTCCTAAACCAGCACACACGCATTGTGTTCTGCTATTCCCTGCAGGCCAGTTTAATATCAGGTGTACCATTCAAATTATTATTTCAAAGTAGAATCTTTTTATCATTCTGTCATTTACTCTTAATGTTCTTTTAAAAGCAAAGATTATTCTTGCAAATTTTTTTGTCTACTGGTAAAATACATCAATAACTACCTCAAAAATAAGTGACACAAAATAGATTATAGTTTTTAAAAATAATTTTTGAATTAATTTTTGCACTAAAGAAACCAGAATACTTAAAAAGTAAAAGACCATAATTTTGTTATAAATATGTATTTGTATTCCATAAGTGATTGGAAGAATAAGAAATGTTAAGAAAATAATTAATTTACTTTAAAGGTTAATTTCTGAGTAACAGTCAATACTGATGAAAGTTACAGAGATAAAAAAGGCAAGCACAGAGGCAGACTAAGAGAAATTACTATTTTATCCTGTGAGTGTTTTTACACTTAGGTTTTACACAAAGGACTACCTGTCTTTAAAAGTAAATAGGTATTGATTGCATAAAAGTTTATTCCATCACAATTTAACATACACAGCAGTTGTCCTCATGAAGCTGGTTTTGCCTTGAGAGGAAAACTTAATAGCATCCAAACATCCAGTTCGTCTGCGAGATTGTGTGTTATCCTCGACCTTCATATAAAACTAGATAGTCACATTCATTCATCTAAAACAAGTATTTTCTACATATTTGCCTAAACCCAATATAAATTATATATTTCAGCATATGATGAGAAATTAAGAAATTCTAGGAGATATTATGTTGATACAACATAGATGCATTTCTATTTTGTTAGTGCATTTTTTAATGTTGACTGAGTTTGTTTATTTGTTTGTTTCTACAGGAAAAGAACCATATAAACTGGTGAACAAAGGTTTTCAGGATATTCAAAGCTAACAAACTCTGTCAAGGACTAGTTACACCTGGATATAAAAGCAAAATGAAGCATAAACCTATCACATCCTTCTGAAAAATAAATCTGAATAAGCTTCTTGGAGTATCTCTGTTGTAGTTTCATCAGCTTTTTATGTAGATGTTGGATTTCTGTGTTAAGATATATGACAACCAATGTCAGTGTAGTCATTTGCTACATGGAGAAGATAAGAATTTTTGTTATTGATTCAATTTTTTTTTTTTTTTTATGTACTAAGCTTTTTAAAAGTCTACAAAATCTAAATCTGTAGGCTGATTTTCAGTTGTATTACTTTTAAAAGTTGTTGATCATCCAATTATTTTTTAATTATTAGTTTTGTAGAACGTGACTTGGTGTCTCATTCTGATTAGAAAGATATAAACTTCTGATCCTTAATATTCATATAATTAGAGATACTAAATAGAGAAGTCCTGAGTAATCTCTGAAGAATGAGAGAGGTTCAAACTGTATTTTTTTTATTCCCCTCCTCCTCCTGACAGTTCAATTCAACGTGTTATAGTGCTGATAATTCTCACCAAGACCACTGTCTCTTGTTCTCTGGGCTGTGTGCACATCCATAAACAAAATACAGGTTTTAGCTCAAAAATCTTATTCTGTAAATGTCAGAAATTGACAATGACCTACAGTGTCCAGGCATCTTCTCATAGTTTGTTTTTGTATTTGTGTCAGTGAGTCTGTTCTGTTTGGTTGGTCTGGAATTGTTTGTTTAAGTTTCTTTTTAGGGTTTATTTGTTGTTAAAATAATGGTTATTTCTCCCTGGGCTAAAGCAAGAGGTTTATTTTATTGTGTCATTTTGTTTGGTTCATTGGTCATGGTCTTTTAAAAGGAGAACAAAATAGCATACAAACAAAACCAACTCAATCCCCCCAAAAATATTCTACAGAAAGGGAAAAGAATAATACAGTTTAGCCACATTTTTAACTAGAAGGAGTCATCACTGCTGGTTGTGGGCACCTTTATATTGGCTAAACTCTAAAAACATCTCGTCATTGGCCTATAAAAGGGCCAGTTTACATGTCTGATTTACCAAATGGAGGAGAGACTGTCTTAACTTACCACACCTACACCATGATATTGTGGACTGGAATATGTTATAGTGAGCATAAACCCTCAAAACAATTTACCTTTAAACTGAATTCTATGTCACCAAGTCTAGTTCCTAAGTCCACTACTGAACCTTTCTTGTATTAGTAAATCTGAGAATATGTGAAAAGGGGATTTTCCATACAGAACCATTCAGCCAATATAAATATTGGCTGTGAAAAATATTTTGTGGACAGAGACCCCTGGCTCCAATCTGAAGGTTGAAATTGACTTTTGGAATAAATACTTTCCTCACTTCCTTTGAAAACAAACCCCAAGGAATTATAATTTTCTATATCTAATGATATAACAATTTTTACCTTCTTTTTCAAATTAAAAATTAATACAACATATCTATAATATACCCCAGAGAATATTTATTTTTCTCTATTAAAGAATTTTCTCAGCTGTCACCTTGTGTGGAAGTAGCAAAACAAACAGACTACAGGTTGAAAAGGAGCCCTTGGACAAAGAGAAGAATGGAGGAAAGATTTTAATCTGGATGTGATACTGAGAGGACTCTAAGAATAAAACTATCTATTAAAGCCAGAAGGATTTGTAAAGATATTATTCTCCTTGACAAATGCAACTCAAAACATGAGGTACTGAGAAGACAAATAGATCTTTTATATTACATTAGTGTAAATTAGGAATTGATTTTCCTTCACTTGTCTTTTCAAAGATTTTCTAACTATGTTGTCTTTAACAGATGCTGTAAATTAACACCTTATTTGTATTTTACTATAACCTTTTAAGTTAAAGGTAATTTCAAAAAAACTACCAACAGTATGCTTACCAGATTTGCACAGCTCCAAATAACTAGGTCACTGCAGCATTTGTACACGAAGTCCCACGCTCCTACCAATTTCCACAAGGAGGCCATAGGGTAACAAGTTATACATCTACTAAAGCTTCATAAATCAATTTGAGAGCTAATGTTATAGAGGTCAGCAGAGAAAGCATCTTCAGTGATCAGTGATAAACAGAAAAAAATCACTCACAAGACTGTGAATTACTAGGAATATTACTGAAACAAGGCATTCCAAAGGAGAAGGTAAGAAATAGAACATTTTCCTTTGATAATGCTGCAAAATTTCAAATTATTTCTGTTTTAAGGCTGCAAAATAGAACTTGTAATAAAATTTTAATTTTTATTGAAACTGCTAGTTAATACAATTGATAATCATGGATGAGGAAAAAAAGGTATATGTATCAAAATACATAAATCATGATCTATGACAAGTAGTATAAGTATGCAGTCAATTCCTAGACATTGAATAGACTGAACATATAGTATTATGTAGAGTGCCACTGAGCAGCAGAGGTGAGGATTGTTGTTATATATAGTTTTGCTGCAGCACATTTTATCAGGTTAAATCCAAGAAATGAGGAAGGACAATTGACCATGCTTTGATGAGGACTTTTTGGACCAGAGTGTTGGGACAGATGGGTGAAAAAAGACAGTGATCAGGGAATCTGCTGCAGAAAAACAAACCAGAGGAGAAAGAAGAAATTTGTATGCAAAAGGGTGGAAGTAATACTTTCAAACTATGGAAATGCAGTGGGAAGGGAAAATATTTATTTTCCAATCTTTTTTTATCTATCATTCACCAGTTTAAGCTTTTTTTTTTTTTAATATATATTTAATTATCTTGTTCCAGTTAAATCAAATATGAATTTAAATGTGAAAAATCAATGATTTTTTTCACACATTCTTGTCTTGAAGGAATGATGAGAGTGTTATCTCAAGCTTTTGACTATTGTTGTTTGTTTGTCTGTTTTTTCACCTGGGGCTTTGTTGTTTGCTTGTTTGCCTGCTTTGATTCCATAGCTTTTAAATATTTTAATCTCAAAGTTAAGTGCTGTAGCATACAACATTTTGGGGGGTAAGCAATGGGAAGTACAGACCTCACTCTTGAATTTCCAGGATCTGTGGACCACCAAAGGGGAGTTTTAAAGAAGTTTCAGTATGAAATAACCTATATGTTTCTAGCATCTTCCTATGGTCCTTGCTACTCAGGAAACAAGGATTTTGAAGTTCATTTAGTGTGTATTGCTCTCAGCTGGATGAGAAACGCTTTAATTCATTTCTTTTCTAGAGCTGAGCCAAATTGTTTAGTTTATGGGATCTTAAACTGAATATTTATCTTCCTGTGATCCTCAGGAGAATTTGAGAAAGAGCAAAAATTTGAAACAAGTTATTTTGATACTATCATTTTCCCCCGAACTATAGCTGTCTTTCCTGAAGATTGGCCTTGAAAACCAAATACAATTCAAGTCAACCAAGTATATCATCAGAAGTGGAATGTGTCTGAATTAATATGTGAATTGATGTTCTTGTTGACTATAGTTTTCATTTTTTTTTTTTTTTCCTTGGAAAACAGACACTCATTACAGTATTTCTTCCATGATACCCCTTGTGGAAAAGGTGTTGGTTAGATTTATGACACACTGCTGAAAGTTCATGCACATATTCAAAAGAACAGAAGGCCATCATATTTGAATGACATGCAAATAAAAGATAAAATATTTTATCATACTTCTATGAAGGTATGAGCCAGATTCTGCAGTGAATTGACTTTGTTTTAAGCAGCTATATCTGAAAACTTTAGGTATTGCATAATTTTACTATATAAGTCTTTAGAACCTTTGTTGGGCTTACATGCCAAAATTTTGGTAGCAGGGAAACTTCAGGCGTGACTTCTATGAAAAGAGACTAGGAGCTGCCCGAATGTCAGGAAGAATCAGCTCAAGCTGGCTCAAAGATGGATCCACACCTGGAAAAACTGAGCCCGTTATCTATGTTAGTGGCACCTCTGTGATATCACATTTTAAAGAGATGGTAAAAAATGCTGTGCAGAAGGTTTGAGAGATGATTGAGAAGTATGAGAGAAACAACTGTGCAGGCACCAAGATCAAATAAGAAGGAGAAGGAGGAGGTGCCTCAGGTATTGTAACAGAAATTCTCCCTCAGCTTGGGAAGAAGACTGAGGTGACACATGGTGTCACCCTGAAGCCCATGGAGGACCACAATGAAGCAGATATCCACCTGCAGCCTATGGAGGAACCTACAGTGGACTATGTCAACCATGAATGAAACTGCAGCCCACAGAGATCCCACACGTGAACAGGTTCTTTACAGGAGACAAGGCCCATGGAAAGAAGTCCAAATTATTGCGGGTTTTCTGAAAGAAGCTGTGGGATTCATACTGGAGCAGTCTGTATCTGAAAGTCTCTAAACTCTATCACATGGAAGAAGCCCACAATGAAGCAGTTCTTAAAGTATGAGAAGGGATGTTGGAACATCCAACATGTATTCCACTGTATTCCACTGGAGCGACCTCACACAGCAGCAGGGTACCAGTGTGAAGAGGAAAGACCAACAGATACAAAGTCTTATGAACTGGCTTCAACTCACTGTCTCCAGGCCCCTGAGATATGTGAAGGGGGGAGATAGAGCTGTCAAGAAGAAAGTTGAACCTGGAAAGAAGTGAGCTGGGAGAGGGTAGGTGGTTTCAGATTTGATTTTAATAACTAGAAATAAATTGAACTAAATTGAATCCCATCTCTTTTGCCATTTACCCAGATGTGTGAACTCCCTGTCCTTATTTCAAACCATGACCGTTCTCATTATTTGTCTCAGTTTTTTCTCTCTGTTCTTTTGAGGACAAGGAGTGATAGAGTGACTTGAGGGCACATGGTGGCCAGCCAAGGTCATCCCATGACAGCATTACAAACATTTTCAATAGTTAGAACGCTATTACACACACACAGACACACACACACACAGACACACCCACACACACACACACATTCACTCACTCTGGTGTCAGAAGTCTTCTCACTTGCTGAGGAACACACATTTTCCTTCTAAAAGGATAGAAACAATGCAGTATGGCTTTAAATTCATGGAGATCTTCATGAGCTAATCCTTAGCTTCCATAAATTCATGTTTGTTCCATGTAATCCAATTTTCAGTGCTAGAAAAACCTAAACTGATATGTCTTCCACAATCATTTGATAAGAAGGATCAAGGTGAGCTTTTTTCAGAAGCACATGCATCAGTGTCCAGACTGTGCTTGATATTGACATGTATGAATACGGATTTAGCTAATTCCACTTTAAAACAGATGTTTCATTTGTATACTGAGTCATTTCATACAACTGATTCAGTATTGAAATTATAATAAAATACATTTTTTTTTTAATAGTTACCTCTTAGATCTTTAACCAATTTGATTTAAAACAACAATGGCTGAATAATAGCACACATTTCAGAAAGTGCTGAAATAGGTGAGAAGACAGGGTCCTTAAAAAAATCCCAAAATATTAATGTTTTTTGCATACGTTGTCACTCTCTTCCTAAACTGAGGTTTAGAATGGCTTATGCAGATAGAAAAAATACTGGAAAAGCTCTATTTTGTTGGATTTTAGTATAAGATTGCTCTAATATTGCTACCAATTTGAATGGTACTCAACAGCCTACAGGAGATCTGCATTTTGATGCAAATAGTGTTATCTCAGTCATTAGAGGTTTTAGGGTATAGGCTAGGGATTAATATTTATAGCTGCTTAGAGAAGTGGAAATTAATCTCACAGTGTATTTTAAGACTTGTTTTCACTCCTTATTGGAAGGAAAAAAAAAAGAAAAGAGAGATAACAGAGTTCTGAAACACAGCTAAGATGCCTGAAACACTAAGCATCACTGAATTTTACATGTCTGTAAGGTTTAGTTTTCTGGTCTAAAGCAGATAGGTCAAAAACATCTCAGAATTTTGATATCTTTTTCTTTCATCAAAATGCTTTTTCAGACCTGAGAGGCAGGTTTTCAAAACATGACATTCTTCTGAAAAGAAAAATTGCCTATTCTCATCCACCACTGCACCATTATTTCTCCCAGATCTCTTCATAGCTCCCTAGTGAACCAAGGAGGATGTGTTGCAAGCATTGTCATACCATGAACCTTACAAGAATTTTACATTAAGATAATAGTAAGAGAGATAATATTGATTATAGTCCCTCTACCGTCTATCTCTGCAGAAAAATGTCTCAGACAAAGCACCCAAGAATCAGTGTTAGCAGAGTTATGCAACCATGAATCAAGACAAGACAATGATAAGAGAGTTAAGAGAGAGAATCAGCATATTCATAAATCTCAGGTTCTGCGGATTTTAAATTCAGTTCCACAACCCCATTTCACCTCTTCTTTCAAAATTATTCTTTAAAAGGTAAAATCACTAAAGAATATGGCACTTTCTTTTGAACAGTAAAGTGAAAATATTTATTTAATATAAACTTTAAAAGATTATCAAAAAAAGAAATATAGGTATGAAACAATTAAAATTTTTTTGTTAAGTAAGTCTGATACTACATTTAAAACTTAGAGCAGTGAAGAAAATTCTCGATAAAGAAGAGACTTAGATCAGAAAGAAAAATCTCTCCAAAGACTACCAGACACGCTGGGCAAAGCGCAAATGTAATTTCAATAATTTTTTTCTCAGTTACTAAAAGGTTAGAATCACTCCCATATATTTTAAACAACCCAAAATTACATAATCTTTAGCATAACCCTAACCCTAGTCTAATTTTCCCCCCTCCAATATTCAAGAAAAGTAAACCAACAGTGCAAGGCAATGTGTCATTCTGAACACCTATGAAACACAATGCTCATGAAAAAATTTGTAAAGAGTTAAATATTTGAATAAAAGCACCACTTATTTGCTTTTATGAAGCATGAATTATTGCCCTGTTGGGTATGCAGAGTGACTGAGCAGCCAGGTGGGAATTTGTCCCTTAACTAAGACAACCCACTATATCTTGCTTATATTCTGAGCCAGTTGCAGCTTGAAAAGGTGCGTTAGCTTCATGGACTGCCTCTGATAGGCCTGGGGATGACACTAAAAAGTTTATCTATTTCTGTCTGGGTAAATTTGCCCTTCAAACGTAAGTGCAAAGCAAACTTTTCCATAGCAACTGCAGCAACAAAGTTTAATTTATGTTTTATATTCCCATATACTATACTGCCCATGACAACTTGACCTCAGAATTATCACTTTCAGCATCTTCTCCTGTTCTTTCCAGCCCTTTCACAGAAATGCTGACTTGCTGATTTTTTTTTTTTCCTGGTGACAGAGATTACTTGTATTTCAGAGAGTTCAGAAATCTGCTTGCTGTGACTGATAGCCTGACTGTGTGTGGTGATAGGCCAGCCTAATAAAGTATTTAATTTTTTCTTTGTCTGTCATCTTTTTTTCTCAGAATCCAAAAGAACATTTTTTTTCACTTTGAGGCTTTCATCCTCTGCAACATTTGAATGAAATTGGTTGCAAAGCTTTTGATGGATAAAAGGGGAAAGGGTCTGTTAGGGCAAAGAGATTTTAAGTCTTGTTTTCTTAAAAAAACCCATGAGAATCTAAGAAAGAAATTTCAGAAGCTAATCTGTAAAGAACATTTCAGCTAGGCACAACCCATTCATGTTGCAAGTATCTTCCTCAGCCATGCCTAAGCCCTTTACTCAGTTCTTGATCTAGGGTTCAAATTTCTTCACTAAAGAGTATTCTCTCAACCACCTTTTGTGTAAAGCTGCATATTAAGAGCATTTAGAAAGATAGTGGTACATATGGGCTCTTTTTTTCCCATAGTCTAACATATATAAACACCACGTCCCTTTACTGACTTCCTTAATCAATAAATTAGACGCATTTTGTCCGCTTCTTGTGTGTCCTTTTTTTTATTGTTTGCTTGTTTGGAGGGTTGGTTTTGTATGGCTTTTAGGAATCTTTTTTTCTTATTAATTCTTGTCTAACAATACTAAGTAACTAAATATCCACAACTTTGCATTCAGCCTGAGTGGAAGTTTCCTGACAAAAATATTCCTAGCAAGTTAAAGATTTAATTTTTTTTTTTCATCTGGAAAGGGCATTGAACCTAGAAATCTTTGATAAAGGCAAACTCTCAATCGGAGAGGTGTGCTTAGAGCATGACTAATACACAGTGACAGGATCTGACTCTTTACAAACTATCACTTACTTTTAAGTGCCATAACTGTCAGTCTATGAGTTATTCATGACTTTTGGACTACTCTTCATTCCTCTTATTGAAGCTATGTCACTATGCAGGAAAGAATTCAAGATTTATGAGGTTAGAAAGAGTGCTGAGAAGTGAATATAGCTAAATATATTTACCACTGGCACATCTGCTTCAAAGATGTGAACTTAATTTTCTGGGGTTTTATTCAACCCACTTTAAGACAGAAACATAGTTTATTTGATCATAAATATATTTTTTAAAAACCTGAATTCCATATCAATCAGTATTGACAGATATGTGAGGGTTCTAAGTTTGTTTTTTCAGTCTTTAGAAACTTCCATGGCCTTAAAAGCTAGGCCTTGGAACTAGGAAAAAAGCTTGTGCAAGTTCATTTTGCTAAGTGCTAGAGAATTAATTTAGGAGTGAGAATTTTTCAGTAGTGGCTGAACTTCTGAACATACACATTTTGTTTTCATATGTCCTGGCCTATAACCTCCTAAGTTCAAGTACTATGCCTTCTCCCTTGATTCCTAGTTCTTCCGTCTCTCCAAAATAAACCCTCAATTATATGTCTCGTATTTCTTTTGACTTTTCCTTTCTATTATCCAGACTCTCTACTTTCCAAGCCACTCTAACGTAGGGATAGAGTTTTTCAAATATCTGTACTATCATCCTTGTCGATTTGGTGAAGCCTAATTTCCTTCATGACTTTCTTTGACATTGATAGACATGTGGTACCATGCTCACCCAATCTTAGAAATCATTATTCTTTTACTCCTGACAGCATGTAAACCATCATTTACCATGAATTAAATCTCAGGTTTAAACAGATAAGCTCTCAGTTGAAGGCCATTGCCCCAGACCATTTATCCCCTGAGAAAGAAAGAGAGAATGAAAGAGCATACACTGATTTCTAAGGGATTCTTTAAATCTTCCTCTGTTGAGACTATTTAACACAGACAAGTATGACTAGCTCTTTGCTGATAAAATCTGGCCACTGTGGAAAAGCTTCTAATAGATACACTAGTGATGTTTACCTACTCCATGTAGGATAAAGGTCTTTGTGGTAGTTTAAGTGCATAAGTATCAGTTGGGTTTTCAATGATAGCAAAGGATATTATTTAATCTGTATTTCTGTCTGAGAGTTCCCTTCTGGAGAATTTTTTGAACCCATTGAGTGACTTAAAGCAGATTTAGCATGGGGTGGAAATTTGAAAGATGTGTGCCTTCTAGTTTCACAGAAATAAGTGGATGGCTAGTGCTGGGGCAGAGGCCTAATTATCTTCAAGCTGTCACAGAATGGTCTTCACTAAGTTGTCCTATTTTTTTGGAGAATAAGATTCCACAACTTATTTTAGTGAATACAAATTTACTGAAGATTTGGTGTATTAAAATTAAATTTATTAATCAATAAAAAGACACATATCTGTATAAAAAAGACTCCACTGCAGCCAGTTGTCTAGTTGCTATGACACAGAGATTGCATCTTGATCTACTAAGGAAGTGAATTAATTTGTATTTTTCTTTAATGTAGTATTTTAGATTTTTATTCATTCACACTTTGTCTGTTTCTATTTGAAAATAAATTATTGACTTTTGGTTCTCAATATATTTTAATAACATAGGTTTTAAGGGTCTAAAACATCATTTTAAGGTATTATGAAGAAGTAAATTTCTCATTTCAAGAGCAGAAGTTTGATATTTGAGACCCTGTCTTTACAATTTCCTAATGGCTATGTTGTTGCACACTATGTGATTTTAGTTGGTATCTATATATTGAGATACTCAGCATTTCCACTACACAGTTTGGATAACTTAGACACATTAATTGAGTTTCTCTATTCCTAACAGGGGCTTGACAATGTCTAAACTGAAGCATCACACTTTTAGGGACATCTAACTTTTTTTAGATCTAGCTCAAACAGTTTTAAATGAGCAATTAATGGATAAAGATACCAAAACTAATGATAGAAAGCTGAGATTGGAGCTTTTTTTCACCTAGAAAGGAAAATTTATGGTTTGAACAAATTTCTCCACCAGGTTCATGTCCTTCTTATGCTGAGGGCCCCTGAGCAGGATTCAACACTCCAGGTGGATTTTTGAGAGAGCAGAGAGTACAGGGAAGAGTCACCTCCCTCTGTGCTGGCCATGCTGCTTTTAATGTACCTTAAGATACATCTGGATATCTAGGCTGTAAGTGTGCATTACACATTTCTAACAGTATTTTTTTAACATTAACATATATTTAACATCTGTGTGTATATTTCCAACTAACATTAATTATATTTAGGCTTTTTACAAGAAAACAAAATGTCAAAAAGTACACTCCATGGACATTAGTGTCAATGAAAAATTATTTCATTTTTAATCTTTAATATACAACTTTGAATATGTTGTTCTCTTGTTGTTAGAAAATAATTTATTGATAATACTAAGACAGCAGATATAACAATACAAAAACCGTCTATCTTTGCCTTAATGTTTTTTGTGTATCTTAATCACTTTTGACTGAATTTTCTAACCCCTTTACAGTCTGCACTCTACCTCCATACAACTTGCAAATCTGCTTTTGGATGCCCTCCTCCAATTCTCAGGCTGTACTTCATAATGCAAATACTGAGTTTTTGAAATCAGCTGCACAGACCTAGCAAACTTCACAGGAAAATTTGCTGTGTTAACAGCTACTATCAAAAGTTGAAAAAACAATTTGAAGTTGAGAAATTAGGTCCTAAGGCAGAAGGTGGTCTTAGGGTAAGCAGCAGCATACTGGAGTTGTATGGGAAATTTAAGAGGATTAGTGTAAATAGCATATGTGTGCCTGGAGGCAGAAAATATTTTTTTTAAAGGTCACCCACAACTAAACATTGCCAGTGGACTTGAAATTGTCAATATATTTTTTGTTACTTGCATGTTGCTTGGAACTCTCTCTAAAAAAAGGTAGCCTTTTCACACTTTTCTTTAAGCATTGATTTCGACATTTAGGAAAATTACAATAAATAACAATATTATATAGCAGGTTAATGTAGCAGTAAAAATGAAGTTGATATCTAGTCTTCTCCTCTACATGGCTAAACAGTATAGCTGCTACATAATCCTATATACACTAAAACATTATTTGCCATGTTTTTTTTGAGAGGTTTCATAATTTTCCTAAGAAGTAAAAATATAACATCTCTGAAACATTCACAGTGATACATAATCAGTCAATTATTTTCTATTAATTTGATAACATCAGGTATATAATTTCTCAATTGGTTCAACCTAAATGTCTTAGTTAAAGTAGCTCACAAAATCAAACAGAAAGCTGAATCCTATCTAAATTCTGCTACTCTGATATACTATGCATTCCAATAAAGTAATGGGATTATACCCCATATTCCTAGAACCAACTCTTGAATTATTTTTCCTAATTATATTATTTAGTGGGAAATAAATTATAAGTTCAAAAGGAATTTTACCTACTCTGTTTGTGAACTACCTGCAACTTCACTCTATTGAAGGTCTGTAGACAAAAGAGTCACTGCCTGCAATCCATCAGCTTGGAGGATTAAATTTTCTTACTACTGTTTTAGCATTCATGCCATAGAATTATTGAAGTTCATGCAGGACCATTTTTGATTTAAAGAATCTTGCACCATGTTGGTAAGTTTAATGGATAGGCCTGACCTTTAAATTACAACGTACATTCAATGAATCAGCAGATTAATAGGTCATGTAGCAAACATGAGTTTTACCTCCAGTATATAAAGAACAAACATCTAACAAAATCTCATCAGATCATTGGTAAAATACTCCACACTGCACAAATAAAACATTTGTTTATCCTATTAAAATGTCAAGCTTTATTAACTAGAGGAGGTCACCAGCTAGGGTTTCAACACATATGCATGTTAATTTACTGTGATATAAAGGTAAACAACAGAATGTAACCAATAAATCTTGACACAAATTTACAGTCTCAAGTATTGCTGTTCTCAGGGGAATTAACAGCTGAATGTATTTAAACATTAAATTCCTCTAGAAGTCTGATGCCTGTGCAATATATGAAGCCTGGCTCAATGCAATCTGTACTGTGGTCTCGCACAGGAAGCATGCTGACCTGAACTGAGGTAAAAGAAGCTTGTATTAAATGTATAAACAGAAAGTGACCTAAATAAGTTAATACAATCAAACACATCAATTTTCTCCCCTTTCTACATAACTTTCTTTCTTATTAAGCACTTTCCTGTAGTTTTCCCTTCTAATATCAATACAATATGTTAGGAAATCTTATATCAATACATTGATATAATGTATATCAATAAAACTTTGACAAATCAGTGAAAGTGGCTTTGTACAGAAACTTATTTATAAGCAAAATGAGGCTTTGTTCTTACAAAATAACAACAACAAATCAGTAAAAACATGTAAAAACAACTCTAAAAGCCGCTCATTTCCAGTAGTCCTGTTTCATAGAGAAGAGAAAAGCTGATGAATTTTCAGCAAATGCTCCCTGTAGGAGCATACTATCACTTAGTTTTAGAGCATGGGATTAAGACAAGTTCCTTAGTAGAGTTAAACTTGAAAATGAGGAAAACAGGAGACTAAATAAGGTCCCATACTACCATTTCTAAAGGGGCAAGGATAGTCTGACATGATCTTAACGCTGAAAATTTTATTCTACAGCTGTGCACTTTGGTTGCAACAGTAAAGTTAAGATAGAGTATTAAAACCTGCTGTGTTGAGCCTTATTAATTGCTAGAAGTTATCTTCCTCTATATACCTCAAAATAGAAGAGCTGAATTTCTTCTAAAAGGCTAAATATTATGAAAGGCTGTTTACTACTGACAACTGGATGCATATCATTTTTATTTCACTGATATATGACATACGACTAGTGTCCAAAAGGTTTTATCTGCCAAATGAAGGTTTCTGTTATGATTTACAGTTTTTGTGAAGAGTATCTATGAAAAGTAAAGACGGACAAGTATTTTTTGATCTTGAGAAGGTCACTCTTTTTTTATGTCTACAAACAGGAGATATTACTTTATTTTTTCCCTAATGCTTTTAAAGAAATACTACCAAAAAGCTTGTGGTTCTTGTTTTTTCCTCCATTGTTATTATTGTTCTTGCTGTTACTATTAATACTCTCTTAATGATAATGATCATAATAATAATATTCTTACCATCACTGTAGTAATATTTTAATGTTTCAATTATTAAACTATTCTTGTGTGAACCCACAGGTTTTACACTTTTCTGATTCCCCTTCCCATCTCACAGGCAAAGGAGAATGAGTGAATGTCTGGGTGGTACTTAATTGCTGGCTGGAGTTGTAAATACAACAAAAACTCTAATTTGACAAGTGTGCAAGAGCATATATTCAGAAAAGAAACAAACAAAACCCTCACAGTTCTGTTTTATTGCACTTCCTCACTAGATCCTTACTACTGTTTGCTAATATATCTGAAGAGTTTGTTGAAGGGCACAGTTCACACCCAAGATTCAAAGGAAGGGTATGATAAAAGGGCAGCTGAAGGAATCATGGAACTAACAGTATGTGAAACTGCATCAGTATTCAAAGTGGAAAAATGTATGGCTGTCAAGTACTAGTGACCTTTCATTAAAAAAGAGGAAAAACTATAGGAGAAAAGCTTGTTACCACCTGAAGAAAATGGATTTGATTAGTCAAAGGATCTTCTCAGGAGATGACGAACTTGATACAGGTTTTGTGGCTGACCAAGAAAAGTAAAAAGGAGAATGAGTACAGAAAAAGCATTAGAACTGCTTAAAGAAATCCCTTCTTTGCAATAAAAATTAAAGCCCTGATTGGTTTAAAAAAATGCATGTGAAAATCAGAAAGAACACTGACAAAATATTGGGAAAAGAGTGACATATGTATATTCCTTCTTTAATATATGTGCATATTTCTTTAGATTGTTAAAAAGAATTATTTTTTCATGAAGGTCTGTCTTATTTTTCAACTTTATTGTGGTCTTTAAGTAGACTTGTAAAGTAGAGGATCTGTGAAAGGAAGAGGAGAGTACTTGTGAAAAGACATAAGTTACTTGGAAGAATTGAGCATGTGTCTGGTTGGGCAAGCAAATGGGTTTGATTATGGTCTAGATACCCAGTTTGGAAAGTTCTGAAAAAAAGCACTTGTTTAAGGTTTTGAGGAAAAGATAATGAGGACTAAGGAATGTCAGAACTGGGTTTTACTCGGATCAAAGGAAACTTGAAAACAATGAACCATATTTTCAGACCCTGGAGGGAGCATTTAATTAATAATTGAGATAAATTAAAACATGTGAATGTCATTTACAGTTATTTTTCTAGACACTTAATTAACAACACTCATAAAGCCACTGCAAAAATACTGTGGGATTATTTTTGTTAATTCTTTTCTATTGTTCAGTGTTCTTATTCATTATCTTTCTCTAAAATTAATATTTGAAATTTTATTTTAATTTTATTAGAAAGTATTTTGACGTGCTACATAGCTAAAAAGAAATTTTAAAAAATCAGATGCTTTTATTTTGTCATTGATTTGACTCTTTAAAGACATTCTGCAGCATATTCTGTGACCTAACAGCAGAAAATCGTGTTATAATGACAATACTTAGCATTGTGTAACCACTGATTATGAGTATTAATAGCTGAGATCACAGCTTCCATTTAGCTGTAGTTCCTCATTGCTATTCATTATGAGCTGTAGTGTCACAAGAGGGAGAAGACAGAGAAGAATTTTGTGCTGCTTTTCACCAATATTAGTGGTTAGAAATATTTAATCTGTAAGCATATTGTGTTTCCTACAATGGGAGATACACTGGAATGCAGAAATGGGCAAATTACTGCTTGCAAAGAAATGTTTCATTTTGAATCTGTCTGGGAACAATGACTCTTGTTTGAGTTTTCCTGAAAGAGAGAAAAAAAAAAATAATTATTATTATATAGGCAGTAGGGTATTTTTGTACTCAAGAGAACAGAGACACAAAAATCAATGAATTAAATAGTGGTGCTTTTAAGAATGACTTTTCAACTCCTGCTTACATGCAGCCTAGGGTACAGAAGAAAGCAGACCTTAAAATGTGAAAGAACCTAACAGCTAGCAACCATTTACTTTTCTTTCCCTCTTGAATTTGAGTGAAGGGAATGCATATATCCTGTAAGTCTAGAATAGTCTGGTCTTGTTGAACTGAATGTAATCTATAATTCAGATGTGTTTTTTTTCTCAGTAAAGATGAAGAATGTTTTTTTTACAAATTACATTCAAGGTATTTTAGTGAGGAAAACATTCTGCTCTAGTCCATATTGAGGCATAGGGTAAAACAGTAACGCAACTAACTCCTTCATGTGGTTTGGATAAGGCAGCTGTGACTGGCTGTTTTGTTCAGGAAATACAGGCATGGGATCTGATTAAAAAATAATTTATTCAGTATCTGATTTTTTATGTGATCAAGTATATGAATCTGCATATTTTATTCAAATAGACAGTGACAATTATGTCTGGATAGACTGAGTTCTCTGTAGCTTAGATTTTTTTTGACAGCAATGCAGAATATTAAGATTAATGTATATATCTATATAGCCACCAGATGTCCCTTTGTCCTTCATCGCTACCTATTTCTGCTGAACTATGCAAAATACTACTGAGCAATTCTCCACAGTGTTTTTCACTATGATTGCTCTTTGGTGTTCATTTATGTGAAATTCATTTGGAATCATAGTCAGATCTGATTACAATTTTTCAGGTAGAAAAACATAAATTACTGAACTTATTTACTCTTAGCTATTTACGGGTCCTAACTAGTGTCAGCAAGAGCATCGTTATGATTGCATATTTTCTGCAGATGATTATGCAAATGATGTCTCCATGCAGCTTAACATGCCTCCATTTTCTTTGTGATTCTTTAGGACAAATCTGAGATTTCATATCAGTTGTTTGCACCCTCTGGAAGTGGAAAAGAAATAAAGAATACATCTGGGAAATATGTTCCCCTGGAAACAGGTATATATCCCATTTTTTGTATTCCTTGGGTCCCCAGAAAGACATCTTCGTATTGGCTGACAAATATACCAGCAAGTTGTCATATGAACAATACCTTTTATTCTTTTAAAAACTTCCCTTTTTTAAAATATTTAGTAAGACAGAAAAAATGTAAGAAATATTTCTTACAGCTGTCAGCTTTACAGCCGTCATCCAATTTTTTGTAACCCAAATCCTTGCTTTAACAAATGATGGTGAATGTTCAGGTAAATTGAATCTATACATAAGATTAGTAGCTTTACATATAAATAAAACATTATATATTTTCAACAAGGTTGTTAAAATAATAAATTTTATATTACAAATAATATAAAAATAAATTTCTCTGAAATGAATGTTCTTTGATATGACTTACTGATCAATTAATCTGAGATTTCCTTCGTGATGGAATAATGTCAGTGCAGCAACTAAGTGGGAAGTGCTTTTGATGTCCTCATCGAAAGTTCCCTACTGGAAATCTCTTCCCTCCCTTCACCATGGTTCTTCCCCGAAGAGGTAATGATGGAGAGTTGAAGTCTGTAAATGTAAGTGTGTTTTCAGGCAATAATAAAATAATAAATTGATTATTATTGCTTTAAATAATCAGTGAACTGATTGCACTTTTAGGAAGGAAAATATGATTGAAATTTTTTAAAGAGCTCATTAAAATCATTAATGAAGAAATCATTAGTGAAGCAGACTGGTCAGTTCAGTGATGACCACTGAAAGCCTTCAGTATTGTCTATTCTCCCTCCATCTTTTGACAGTGAAGAAATATGGATGGTGGGATGAGGGAAACTATCTAGAACCTGGAACTGTATAGAGGAATTACTCTGATCATTTGCGTCTTAAGCACCTGCACAGGACAGGCTGCCTAATTGGAGTTAGGGATATTTAACTGTATATACATCCCTTGTCAGATACAATCTATAACACTGAATTATATAGTCTACTGGGGATAAAGCCAGGTGGAAGCTTAGTAGTTTGCATGTCTTGATGTTTGCCAGTAAGTTTATAAAAACCTGCCTTCCTGCAGGAGTTTGTGAGCTAGTACTCTTGATTCACTGTCCATCTTGTGGTACAGAATCACAGAATGACAGAATGAACTAGGCTGAAAAAGACCTTTAAGATCATCTAGTACAACCTATAACCTAACACCTTCTCATCAACTAAACCATGGCACTGAGTGCCACATCCAGTCCAATCACTCTTTCAGTGAAGAATTTTTTTCTGATGTCTAACCTAAACTTCCCCTGGCACAGCTTAAGACCTCTCATTCTGTCAGTTGTTTCTGGGGAGAAGAGACCAGCCCCCACCTGACTACAACCACCTTTCAGGAAGTTGTAGAGAGCTATAATGTCACCCCTGAGTCTCCTTTTCTCCAGGCTAAACACCCCCAGCTCCCTCAGTCATTCCTCACAGGGCTTGTGTTCCAAACCTTTCACCAGCCTTTTTGCCCTCCATTCAAGTATCTCAATGTCCTTCCTGGACTGAGGGACTCAGAACTGGACACAGTACTCAAGGTGTGGCCTCACAGTCTGCTGCCTGGCCTCCCAAATCATTATGCAGTCATGATCATTTGTCTGAAATAGCAATTTCTCCAGAAACACCTTTCATGATCTCACAGTCCCTAACAGATTTTATCTAGTTTCTGTTTCAGGCCTTTTAGTGCATTCAAGACCTGAATTCCTAAGGTAGTCACACTGCATAGACAAGTCCAGTTTAAAAAAAGGATTCAGCAGTGAGGAGAAAGTCACATAAACAAGCTTTTGATTGTGTTGGATATTTGAAGTAGTATCACAAAAGTTATACAAGAAGAGAGGTGAGATTCACAGTCTTGCCCAAAGAAAATTTTGACCGCTATAGAACTATTACCAAGCTAAGCAACATTTATGTGTCCAGTAGGATGCCAAAAAACTCCAACTTTTCTCTGTAATGTGGACATTAAATAAACTTTGGAGTTAATATTGCTCCTAAGTTCTAGATTTTGAAAAGGCAGATGAAAATTCCTTGTTTCCCAGTTTCATACAGAAGAGTGGGTGGGGAGTTTATAGTTTTTACTGGATTATAAAACCTTAGTCTAACTTTTCTATTAGAGCTTGCTCTCTATTCCACATGGAATAACTTCAGTAATGCATTGTTTTTTATAAGAAGAAATAGATTAGTACTTTCAACTTTCTTTTAAGGTTGCTTCCCTAGAGCTAGCAATTGCTCCTGCAGTATTTCAATGAATCTTTTATAGAAGTTTTATAACCCAGTCTATTTTTCAGCTTTGATTCTACAAAAGTTTCTATATTGAAATGCTTTCCAAAGTGCCTTCACAGGTCATTTGGATCCAACTTCTCATTTTACTTAAGCTGTTCTCTGAAAAGAGAGTGGGAACTGTTTCAATACTTTTCTGAATTCAAAACCTGCACTTTATGCATTGTATGATTTTCAGTCATACAGAGTATGCTCATAGTTTCTCCATTTTCCAATAAGTCCCAATCTACCAGATATGAGATAAATAGACATTAGCAGATCTTCCTTACTCAAGAAGTTGAAATGAGGTTTTCAGATTTTGTGTAGACTATATTTATATCAGCATTTTATTCTATTTCATGTATACAAAAAAACAATAGAAATATACAGAAATCAGTTACTTAATGATTTATTTCGTCTTTGTTGCAAAAGTCTGTCCTTTTGTTGATATTTTTTTTTTTTTTTTCATTTCAGATATGTAAAAGATTAATTAAGGTTTTTATACCTTTCTTTTGTGAGATGTTTACATCTGTCCCTCTTGTTAACAGATTTTATATCCTGGTGGGATCCAAGGGTGTCATCTTTGTCTGTGTATTTAGGATTTGCTTTTTTTCATGTTAGATGCAATATTTCATTTTATTGATAGTAGCATGAAAATAAAGTCATTACTTTTTGCAGAAGTCTAGTTTTCATGTCCTGCTTCCCATGTAGGTTCAGATGTTTTAATTTGATAAGTATGTATTTACATATGTGCTCCAAAAGGGCAAGATGACCCACCTTCTGACACTGCAAACCTTTATTCTTTCCTCTTTAGTTTATGCTCCCTTGATAGACTGCCTTTATGCCCTCTCATTTGCAGAATTTCAGTGCTCATTACCCCTTTAGGTCTCATATATTTTTTTTTCTCTGTACCAATAACCGTTTTTCTTAAACAAAATTACCTTTGTGTAATCTTTATTATTCTCCAACCTTTCTGTAATGTGTAGACAATATTTAAAGGTAGCTCAGATTTCACTGGTAGGAGACAGCTATTTAATTTCTTTCCTACACTTCAAAGGAGTGCTGTGAATCTAGAAAATGTTGGGCGCATGCATATAAACTCATGCCTCGGAATTTCCTCTAATGCCCATCAGAAGGTGATCTGTTTAAGGGTAATCTTTATTTGTATTTGATATCTTTCTTCTCCCAGACAGCATCTCTGTTTTCTAGTCTGGTGCTGGTTTCACACATTTCTTTCATCTTAAGCTTAAATACCTGATAGAATATTTTCAATTCAAATCAGGAACGGCAAGATTTCAATCTTTCCAGGCACAATTTTAACATAAAAGTGAGCGCTGAAATAGAGTAACATGAAGGAAAACACTGCATTTAGGCCGTAAAATTGTTTTCCTTTTTCCAGCTGAGAACCAGAAGATAAGGAATTCTTCTGTATCTATTTCCTTGTATGTGTATGCCACAAGAGATAGACAAAGTCATGAGTACATGCCCTTTACACATGGAGCCTTTCCTCTAGGCCATGCTTTCCACCCTCTAAAAGGACAACCAAACTCACTCAAAAATGGTTCATGGTTAGCATATGTCTATAAGTTTGGTACATAAGGAATTTAAGGATAAGTAGGGATCTAAGACTTCTCTGAAAGTTTCACTTCTATAAAATATAAAGAAGTAAGTATTTTTTTATTTCCTAAGCCTAAAGGCTTTTGGATAACTACACAAAAAATAGAAAAGTTGAAATACCATAGAAATATGTACATGGGTGATAAATTGTGTGCAACATACATAGTGTTTCCAAAAGGCAAATGAAGTTACAAAATGTTGGAATTAGTAACCAAGTAATTGTTCAATTTTCTGACACTGTATATATAATTAATAAGTATAATCCAAATAGCTCATCAACTGGAAAGCAGAATTCAAGAGAGCTTGTGAGAAAAGATTGAAGTATTCTTTTAATTCATATAGTTTTAAACACAGTTTATCACAAAGTCGTGATGACTGTAAAGATAATCCACATTGTGGTCTGGAGAGCAGGGAAAATTATTAAACTATCTAGATGTAGAAATTGCACAAATATCACAAAATCTGCAGATTGTCCGTATGCAAGATATTTTACAGGTAATCTTTATTAAAATGTATACATTTTCACACATAAAAGAATGTCCAATAGGTTTAAGGCAGAGTGAGATACCACGTAAGAAATTATAAACCAATACAAAAAGTTTGGATATGGAGAATGAAAAGCTATTAGCAGTTAAGACACATAATTAAATAAGTTAAATGGCTAGGAATCACAGACTAAAATTGATATCAGTAGGACATTAGGAGAAATGAAACAAATTAAATAATGCCATACAAATGAAATACTTTGGATGTTTTGACTGATGAAACTTTCCTTCTTTTTTCAAAAGACTGTGTTGCATTATGATGTGAGTTTTTTTATTAGTTTTGATTTATTGGTAGCATAGGATCCTTGTTACTTTTCGTGGTAATGTACATGAATTTTAAAAAGACAAAATAAAAAAATAACAAAAAGATAGCATGCACATCCATGCTTGTGAAGATGACCATCACGATTCCTGCCCAGTCATGCACACTTTTTGAATGATATGAAAAACAAGAAATATAAACCATATGCTTGCAAAGTTCTTCAATACGAAACTGCTAAAACTGATCATTTAGCAAGGATAACATAATACTGATACTGGTTACACTTCAACTTGGTACAGAAATAAATATTTTCATTCTCTGTGACATTTATATGTATCACAGCTTACAGCTCTGTAAACTAGATAGATTTTAGACACTGCCTGATGCTCATTTTAAAATGCTTCAAAGCAAATGGTATATTTTTCTGCAGTTAAAAAGGCACTCATAAAATCTGCCTATGCTTTCCACTAAACTTAAATTATTGTGTACTATGAACTGTAAAACTCACAGCTTTCTTGCGCTCAGCATTTAAAGAAGTAATGCTGTCAAATTGCAGAAGATATGATATTACTTTGTAGGACATTAACAAGTCTAGCAAAAAATGCTAGGGATGCTGTAACAGAGAAAAGTTGGTTTTTTAAGTAAAGTAGTAGAGCAGACCTGCAAATTTCAGTTAGAGGACACTCTATGGTATAAATTTATTTATTGTTCACTGCTTCTAACCTGAAGATGCACTTAAAGTAGATGCGGGACTACAAGTTTAGTTTCCTTTAATTTCTTCTCTAAGTTATTGGAATTTCAATGAGCATTTCTGTTCTACACTCCTGAATTCGGAGGGGATAGAAATAAGTTTTACTTATATCTATAGATTCCACCCCAAATTTAGGAATATTTTTACTTGTAATTTAGGTAATCAATACCCGCATTAAATATACAAAAAAATACAGTAAAATCTGACTGCTAAAATTAGTCAGTTATGAGCAATTATACTTTTTCAAGTAAAGTTATGTTAAGCAATAACATCAACTTGTTTCCCTGTTAAAGCCCTTTCAAGCATCTCTTTAAGCTAGCAAGCAATATTGAGGTTCTGAAGTTCTCTGTTATTAAGCATTTCTGTTGGGACTAATGCTGCTTAGAACGTGTTGAAGGAAGTTCACTTTAAAACACTTGTTTAAGGACCGTAATCTCTAATTCATATTACCCCACAGTTTTCACTCTGCACAGAGAAATCATTGTGTATTATCACCTTTTCCATATGGTTTAGTGAAAGTTTATGCTCAAGTCAGTTACACTTCCACAGGAAAATGTTGGTGTAGTACTCATTTAATAATATCATATATGATGTACACAAATGTGAAAAACTCTTTTAATAGCTCTTTTAATTATCAGCAGTATTAGGAAAACTATGATATAACTCGAAGCCATAGTTCTCTACTCATTATCTAGTGTTATGGAAGTGAGAACTCATTAAATAAAACAATCTGCATTATTTTCGTTAGTTGTAGAACCAGAGTTCAGTTCACCATAAGTGACCTCTGAAACGAAGGAAAGTTTAAGAAGTCTAATAAGGTGTGCAGATGAACAATGTGTAACTATCTTAGAATAGAAAGTCTATTTCATTCTTTGAGAAATAAAATCTATTCAATAATTTTGAAAAATCTTCAATCCTTCTAATTGTGCTTTTAAGGCTTGAAGTTGTTACAAAATTTAAGTTTCTGCCAAGATATTTTCTGATATCTTATAAGACATAAGAAAATGGTATTTATGTGTCCTAGCAAATATTTAAAAGCAATTCAGTGTGTGTTATCTAACTTTATATTTTAGGTTGATACTCAGATTGTATGAAAGACTTCATTTTTTGTATAGCTGTAAAACTAATGTGCATACATTATCTACATATACATATTTCTGCACACTGGACTTCAGTTATCTATAAGAAAATTGTTAAAGCAATGGAGCACCTCTCCTAAGAGGAAAGGCTTAGGGAATTGGGATTGTTCTGCCTGAAGAAGAGAAGGCTTCAGAATGACCTAATTGAAGCCTTCCAGTACCTGAAGGGAGCGTACAAGAAAGAAAAGAGATATCTTACAAGCACCCCTAGTTACAGGTCAANTCAGTTATCTATAAGAAAATTGTTAAAGCAATGGAGCACCTCTCCTATGAGGAAAGGCTTAGGGAATTGGGATTGTTCTGCCTGAAGAAGAGAAGGCTTCAGAATGACCTAATTGAAGCCTTCCAGTACCTGAAGGGAGCGTACAAGAAAGAAAAGAGATATCTTACAAGCACACCTAGTTACAGGTCAAGGGGGAATGGATTCAAACTGAAGAGCAGGTTCTGATTATATGTGAAGAAAAAAATCTTTACTGTGAGGGTAGTGAGGTACTGTAGCAGATTACACAGAGAAGTTATGGATGTGCCATCCTTGTAAGTGTTCAAGGCCAGCTTAGGTGGAGCTTTGAGCAATCTGCACTCATAGAAGATAGCCCTACCCATGTCATGGGTGTTGGACATGAATGATCTTTAAGATACCTTCCAACCCAAGCCATCCTGTGATTCTATGAATCTGTGATTCTATGATTCTATATACATGCAGTCAGGAGAATCAGAAGTATAAATACTATCTTAAACTGGCATCCCTATATTCTGTGACACAGCTGGATGATACATTTTAAGCCCTATGGTTTCCAACACAGGTTTCAGTAGCCCCTTCAGTAGCACCTGGCAATCCTGAAACTCTGACGTTACTCCAGACAGATCTGCATAGGGGTCCGGGATACTAAAGAGCATCTCAAATGTACTAGTGACTTGCTCTATTAAATTACATTCCTTTTTTGGTGGCTGTTTCTATGTTCAACTTCATCTACACAGTACCACACAAACTCTGGCGTGAAGCTAGTGCTGGTCAGTCCAGCCTCTTCTCACAGAGACCACTCCTGCAGCCCCACCCCTCCAGTTNTTACTCCAGACAGATCTGCATAGGGGTCCGGGATACTAAAGAGCATCTCAAATGTACTAGTGACTTGCTCTATTAAATTACATTCCTTTTTTGGTGGCTGTTTCTATGTTCAACTTCATCTACACAGTACCACACAACCTCTGGCGTGAAGCTAGTGCTGGTCAGTCCAGCCTCTTCTCACAGAGACCACCCCTCCAGTCAAAATCTTGAAACAAGCACCCATGCATTGGGTCACTAAAAGATAATAAAACCAGATTATACAGCTTTCTTTTTTCACAAGTCATATTTATGAAGAAAATTACTTAGTTTTGTCAAAAAAAAATTCCCTGCTTTTCCCTGTATTACGTGTTCCATGTATGGTAACAGCATACAAAGAAACAACAGAAAAATAAGTCAGAGAGATTGTACTGTGTTTGCATGGCCAAGGTTTGGTAAAAGGGGAGCTACAGGGGTGTGGCTTTTATGAGAAGTTGCCAGCAGCTTCCTCCATGTCCAGCAGAGCCAATCCATCGCGGCTCCAAACATGGACGTGCTGCTGCTCAGGGTTGGACCAGTTAGAAATGATGATGACTCCTCTATGATAACATATTTAAAAAGAAGAAAAAAAGTTATTGCAGAGAGTTAATTGTGGACAGAGAAGATCAAAGTGAAAATATGCAGGAACATCCCTGCAGACACTCTAATCAGTGGAGAAGGAGTGGAAGGAGGTGCACCACACACTGTAGTTGATTCCCTTGGAGCCTGTGGTGCAGAACATGGTGAACAAGCTGTGCCTCTGCAGGCCATGGAGAATCATAGGCATGCAGAGATGAACATGCAGCCCATGGAGAAGACCCACGCCAGAGCAGGTGGATGCCTCAGATGAGGCTGTGAGCTTGTGGGAGGCCCTATGCTGCACCAGGGTCCTAGAAGGGACCTGCAAGCCTGTGGAGAGGAACCCATGCTGGAGAAAGTTTCCTGGTAGGACCTATGACCCTGTGGGGAACCCACTCTGGAGTAGTCTGTTCTTGAAGGACTGCACCTGTGGAAGAGTGACCCATGTTGCAGTGGTTCATGGAGAACTATCTCCCGTGGAAGGGACCCAGCTTTGGAGGAGGGGAGTATTCCTCTCCCTGAGCAGCAGGAGAAATTATGTGTGATGAACTGACCCTAACCCCTATTCCTGTCTCCCTGAGCTGCTAGGGAGGTGGCAGTGGAGCTGAGGAGGGAGAAGGGGAACTGACTGAAGGTCAGTTTTTACATCTCATTACCCTGCCCTGATTTTGTTAGCAATAATTCAATTAATATCTTTAATTCAAGTCTGTTTTGCCTGGGATTGTATTTGGTGAGTGATCTCTCCCGGTCCCTTTCTCAACTCATTTCCCTTTGCTACATTTTCTCTTCCCTGTCCAGCTGAGGAGGGTAGTGAGAGAGGGGCCTTGATGGGTGTCTGGCATCTAGCCAGGATCAACCCACTACAAAGGTCTAGAAGTACTTATTTTGCCAGAGAAAAAGGAGGTGGAATAGATTAGCTTTCAAGTTCTAACAGACCATCCTATGCTATTGTATTTATGTATGTAAGTCTTAGATTTAAAAAAATCAGCTCTGTACATGTCTTGCATTATTGTAGTGTCTGAACACCATCTGTTCACAGAAGTATATGGCTTTGTATATGTGCATACAAACTATACAAATTCTCACTCTCCCTACCTTTGCTTTTAAAACCTGAAGTGGGGACAATTTGACGTATGACACTATTAAAAAAATTAAATTCAGATTTTATGTGTCTGTATTTTGTAGAGTATTTAGATCTTAGGAATGTTTTCAAAATCTCTGTACTAAATTTCTAAGGGAAATAATATTTTATGAATCTGGATGGATACAAGTTTACCTGATTAATATTGGCAAGAGACCTCTGTATATATACAGAGAATTTTAAATGCTAGTGAAACTTCCAGACAAAAATGTAAAAAATTTAAAAATGTCAGAAAACTGTTCTGAAGAAGTAGTGAAACCAAAAATCTGTCATAATTTCTTTTTTCTAACTTTTATGTGTTATCTAATTTAGATACATTAGACTTTTTTTTTTTT
>VYXF01000778.1:1523619-1586610 GCA_013397295.1 Polioptila caerulea | reverse complement strand
TTTTTTTTTTTTTTTTTCTTCTAGAGAAAGGTTATAATTCTCTCGCCTGTCTAAATGTAGCTCTACTACATATGGAATTATCTAGGAAATCATAGATATCTGCCTTTGGATAAGCTGAATTTTATTCAAAATAACAAGTTAAAGGATTAAAATAATTGACCTTTTCTTTGTGATATCTTTAAGCAGAATTCTCTGTCTTTGTCCCTTCCTCTGATCTCTGTTGCGGATGGAAGTTGATGGTGTCATTCTCATGGTATCATAGTTGATGAGTATCATTCTCATCTTTAACCCACCTTTTTACTTCAACTATGTGTTATTAGGTGTGTTAGGCAGGTCTTGCTTAATGCTTATGGAAAGCTTTTGTATTTCACGTCCTGATTAGTAATTGATTGAGATGTGGCACCACGCTGCAGATCAAATCCTCTTTGGCACTTGACCTTGGGTTCTTCACATCCTGAACTGAACTTTGGTCAAAACTGAGGAGGGGGGCACCTCCCCAGATGACCACCAGAAACCTCCAAAAAGGCCCACACAGGGACAGTGAAAAGTGTTATGTAAGGCTGTGCAAGCTAAATAATTAGGCATTAGGTGGAAGATAAAAGTGTATTAATTCGGTGGGTTTATGCAGGATTCCATGCATAAATTCTCTCATTTTTTTTATTCCTTTGCATAGTTTATTTGTGGAAAAAAATTCACCTTGCACCCTGAACAGAATAAAAGTCTGCTTTCTAAACCTGACCCTGTCTGTGTTGAGAGAATTGCTAAAATACAGCGCCACTTCCAGAGAAGGTGGAAGCTAAGCAGTATGCTGAGATAGGTCACCTCAAACAATATCCAAATAGCACATTTAGGAAACTGAATTGATCTTGAAATTCCCAAACAGTGTATATGTAAAACACCTGAACAGTTCTCACTCACAATATAGAACATTGAGCAACCTTTAAAAAAAAGAAAATAAAAGTAAATTGGACAACAAAGTTATTTGTTTTAGAAGTGAGCATTGTGAACTCAGAGGATATCATATGCCATTCTTTTAAAAAAATCCAACACCTCCTGTTCCAATACTCAACACAATTTCACATTCATATATACAACATATCTGGGAACTTAGAAATGCTAGATGCATTAACAAGTCAAAGGCAGACGGTATCCTTAATTTTCACAGAAGAGACCCTTTTTTTTTCTCTTTGCTGTATAAACATATCTCAACTGCATGATCAGGACCTCACTTTTTCTCTTTACCAAGGAAATTGTTTCTTTTAGTGTGGAAGCCACATGATTCATTATAAATGGTTTCCTCAAGACAGAATCACAGAATCACAGAATATGTTAAATGGAAAGGACCCACAAGGATCATTGAAATCCAGCTCCTAGTCCTGCAGAGAATCACACCTGTCATGTGCCTGAGTGCATTGTCCAAATGCTTCTTGAACCCTATCAGGCTTGAGGTTGTGGCCACTTATCCTGAGGAGAATGTTCCAGTGCCCAGCCATCCTCTGGGTGAAGAACCTTGTCTTAATATCCAACATAAACCTCCCCTGACACAGTTTCAGGGCATTCCTCAAGGCCCGTCACAGAGAAGAGATCAGTGCCTGTCCCTCCTCTTCCCCTTGTGAAGGTCTTGCAGACTGCACTGGGTTCTCCTCCAGGCCTAACAGACCAAGTGACCTCAGCTGCTCCTCACACGGCTTCTTCCTACACCTTTCACTGTTTTAACAGCCCTCCTTTGAATGCTTCCTAATAGCTTTCTGTCTTTCTTATATTGTAGCACCCAAAATTGCACACATAACTTGAGGCGAGGCCACGCCAATGCAGAGAAGAGCAGGACAATCACCTCCCTTAAATGTATAAAATTAATAATGCTTTAGATATACTTATTTCAGTCTATTAGCCATAAAGACCCCCTTAGGTAGCTCAGATGGAGACACTGAAATCATCTGCTTTTATCAGATGAATCCCATACAAAATATCTTTATGAATTCAAATCTGCTGATAATTTCAATTGTAATAGATTACTTAAACAGAAATCAGTGGTAGAATTTAGCAGAGAGCTAAAAAGAAACAAAGAAAAAGAAATAAAAATGGACAAAATCACCACAGAAAAAATAGGACTAAGAAGAAAGGAAAGTAGACAAAAAAATACAGAAAACACACATCCCTAAAAATGGGGAAAAGTTACATTGTATGAACTGGCCCTTATCTGCTTAGTGTCCAACTATGCTAAGAAATCCAGAGTACCAAAAAAGTACTTTTGAATGATTATGCACTTATGTTAAAACAGCTCCAAGGGACTTGCTTTCACAGACTGGGATTTTTTTCACAACTTCTCTAAAAAAATCCCCAGGACAATTGGAATCCATACAGATAATAACACATACTCTTACATGCCTTCCAATCAATAAAATTAAAAAAACCCCAAAACTTCTACCGAACTTCCCAAGATCAATAGTCTCTTTACTTTCAGAAGAACCCTTGAGAAACCCCCTTTGCACTACCTTGGAACCTGGAAATTAAAGATAGAATGTGAATGGGATAAAAGCAATAGGAAACTCCAAAATACTCTGTGAGAAACTGCTCTAACATTAGGGGGCAATAAGTTTAGATAAACATTTGGTTTTTTCCAACTTTATTTTTCTGCCCCCAAGGAGAACAAGATTAATGTACCAATACTAATAATATTGTATTGGTACAATAGTGAAAAATAATTTATTTAATCTCAGAATGTTTTAAAATTTGACATAGATATACCATCTTATGAAGTCAATTACTACCATCCCTGTTATGTCAATGGAGAAGCAATCACAACACAAATATACACAATTGCCAAATGGTAATTTGGAATAGAGCTTAGAAAAATATTCTTCCCTTCCTGACACTCCTGCAATATATCTGCTGCTTCCAAACAATGATGCAATGTTTCAGAAAGGACAGAGTATTGGGAAGCAGAAACTTCCATGAGGCTTTTTGACCCAAAAATTGCCAGCCCTTATTTATTAAATGGTTATATATTCAGACTTTCCTTTAGCAAATGCAAACTAAAATGCACTCTTAATCATACCTAAAAACACAGAAACACATGGGAGAATATTTGGGCTCTAAGATTTCATTTCTTATTGAATTAATAAATAAGAAAATAAACAGTGATAACTATGTCAGTAGTTCCTGCTGGAATTCTCAAATAGTCTGCAGTTATGCTTCCAACTTCTGGTCGAACTGATTACCCAGCCCCAGTAATTAGTATCACTTAATGTAAAGTGCTGTTCAGTGTATTAGAAATCTCTTGTCAGAAGATGCCCTGGGCTGACAGCAGGATGACCAAACTAATTCTCCCTTTTAGAACAGACAGAAATTGTAGGTCAGGGATAAGCAAAATGTGCTCACATTTCAGCTGTCTAAATTAGATCTGTATCTAGGATAAAAATGTCCTGTGGTTAAGTCATATATGCAACTGACCCTTTGTCTTCATGAATATGAATGCTCACAGAAAGTTAAGCTGGGAAAAAATTCAGTGGTAATTTCTCAAGAGTAAGTTGGCAGGCTATGCTAATTTATTTATTTATATCTTCTCCAGTCATAATGCCTGCCTTAGGATACATGGTATTTCATTTATTCACTTTGTTTAGAGATATTTCAGAATATTAAAAATGTTCAAAATATTCAGAAAATAATGCAATTAATTTCCAGCATAAAAATACTTTCAGAAAATGACAAAACTTTCACAAAAGCTACCTACTGAACAAGAGAAGACTGTGAGATTTGTGATGAAAAAGAGTATCCCTTGGTGTTCCTTCACATTTTTCCTTCTTTACTTTAATATTAGTGTTTTTGACACAACATACATTTTGTATAATCTCACTCAAGTTCTAATCTATGGAACAAGCCTAAAATCAACATTAAGACTGGCTCTGTAAAACAGCTATAAATTAACAAAAAAAACTGATGGAAAATACATTCTTAAAATCAATACTGAAGAAAGGAAATTTCATATTCTTATATTGAAGTGATAGTTCTTTTTGTTTCGTTTTTTTTTGTTTTTTGGGGTTTTTTTTGCTTTGTTTGTTTGTTATATATATCAGGGAGTATAAGCCTACATTATTTGAAATAAGTTTTAAAATTCCAGACTCTTAAGAAATGACTGAAACATTGGTATGTTAAATCAATCAATCATAACATTTTAGACCTTGATATTCAGAGCTACGGATATCATATTGTTTGATATTGTGATTTTCAGGGATGCAATTCCAATGGCAGAAATGTTGACAACTAAAAAGAAAATGGATAATAAACTGAATTATTCCACAATGTTGAAATGAATTGACCTTTCTCAGTGAGGTCAAAAAGCAGATTTTGAGTCAAACCATAAATATATACACATTTGTAAACCAGTTTTAATATATTTCAGAAACATTCATTTATATATGCCTTTCCACTGTTCTGAATAACTTTAGCCTGAAGGGAGTCTACAAGAAAGGTGGGGAGGGCTTTTTCACATGGATGTGTAGTAATGGGACAAGGGTTAACCGCTTTAAGCTGAAGGACAGTAGGTTTATATCAGATATAAGAAAGATATTCATTATCAATGTGGTGAGGCACTGCAACAGTTGACCAGTGAATTTGTGAAAGCCCCATCCCTGGAAGTGCTCAAGCACAGGTTATTTGGGGGTCCGAGCAAACAGGTCTAATGGATGAATCCCTGCCCATGGTAGGGGGTTAGAACTAGATGATCTTTAAGGTCCCTCCAAACCCAAACCATTTTATGATTCTATGGGCATAAAAACAGAGTATGATATTGAATTCTGAATAACATTCTACAGGAGTGATTGCAATTAATATTAAAATACAGCTTTTTGTCTAATGAACTGTGAATAATCAAGTTTTATTTAAAAAGCCCTAATTTGTTTAGGTACATGCATTGCCTAGTTATCCAATTATTGCTGCAAAATTACAAATGGGGAAAGTCAAATCTGTTAAATTAGGAAGGTCACCAAAGTAATTAAGACTGCTGAAGCATATTATTAATACTTTACAGTAGGTGGGGCACTGCTGAAATTTACCTGCTTTTCCTTGTTATGTAAATGACGGGCTTTTGTACCATCTGTGTTTAAATGAGTTAATTTACAGATAAAAGAATTGTAGAAGAGAAGGCAAAGTTCTGGGCAAGAAAATTCTTATCAGCAACAAAAATAAATTAAAAATGTTTTCTTTCCTTAGTGAGTTTATGTGTTGCTATTTCTATGTTGAGGATGTTGAATTTTTTTTTTTTTTACCTGTGCTTCAAAAGAAATAAGATAAAGGAGAAAAAGAGCAACAGTTATAGGTGAAGAAATTTGCATGGAGGATGAAGAGAATGATAAGCATACTCCTGTGGTAAATTTATGCTTGTGGCATTAAATAAAGAACACAAAATTTAATGAATGAGAAATAAGCTACTATGCCCCCCCAATATTAAGCACAGTTAAATTTTGGTTTACTATTCCTATTTTGGTATTGGTATTTTGTATTTTTGGCTACAAGAACAGAATGCAGTTTCAGACATGATATGTACTAGATACTCCATGAAAATAGCATCAAGGACTAATTGCTTAAGACACTTGAGCACCTAGAATTTGAAAGAGTTAAGTACAGGGAAAGAAACAGTCTTCTGATATAGAATTATAAGAGGTAACCATTAGGGAGTTATATAGACATTTTACTAATTCCATACTGAAATATTTTCACATATCACCAGTTGGTGTAGTATCAGCCACAGAAACAACTATTACCATACCACTCAGTTTTATTCAAAGAGTAAACTAACTCATAATGTATAGAAAATGCAGTATAAAAAGCAAAGAGACCAAAAGAAAAAAAAAATATAAAAAAGGCTGTGGTAGAAGATCTTGAAGCTAATAAATTCAACCAATGTAGAAGTGAATCTCTGTGTGTGTATGCATGTTTATTCCTGTCCTTCCACGTTTGACACTTGTATGGTGAGCAATATTCATGGTCTATCTTTACAAGTAAAAATCTTTATAATAGTCATCAAAGCTTAGCTTCATAAACACAACATCTCAAGTGAGCATTATTTGAGCACCAGCACATTGTCTACCATCTTATAAACAGAGAAAAAGGTACTTTTGCTGTGATGTAGAATCATAAAATATCTTGAAAAGAAACTTTTAAAAGTCATCAAGTCCAACACCCCTGTAATGAGCAGAGACATCTTCAGTTATGTCAAGTTGCTTAGAGTTGTGTCCAATCTGATCTTGGATGCTTCCATGGATGAGACATCTCCGACTCTGGCCAGCCTTTTCCAGTGTTTTATCACGCTCATTGTATAGAATATCTTTCTTATAGCTGACCTAAATTCAGCCTCCTTCAATTTAAAACCATTACCCCTTATCCTAGCACAACAGATCCTGCCATCTAATCTTTATTCAATAGGTTTTCTAGTTATCTAAATTTTTTTTTTTTTAACTAGACCTACATATGGACTAGGACTTTTAAAAATCCCAACAAAATCAGACACTGCTCCTAGATTCATCATTGGACTTAACTGTGGACAGAGTTTTAATGTATAGAAGCAAAGTATGGGGATTTTACTTGAAAATATGGACCAACAGTAAGGTTTTTTTTCTGAGCTGAAATTTAATAGGAACTTTATTAGAGATCAGACTTGTTATCTCTTTTTTTTTTTTTTTTTCATTTGAACACAGCACCCGTGCTCTCCAAAAATATTTGTGGTGAAAATTATACTAAAGTCTGGTTATCTTGTAATGTGGCTTTCAAAGCCCAGGCATACAAAATCGATAGCTTCAATAGTCTGTACTTCTTATCAATGGAAAGTTTTTAAGTAGAATTTACTAAGTAGGATAAAAATGGCTCTGTTGTAAACAAAAATATCTATCTATCTTATTTTTCTTTCACAGTCTTTCTTGCCTCTGAGACAGCTGTCAGGATAATATCATTTAGAGTGACAAACAATTATCTGTCATCATTATCTGTGATGATCTCTGGAAAGTTAGAAAAATGGGTTTGTTTTTTTCTCAAAAGTAAATAACAGGAAGGTAGGAAACGTATCTTAAAACAATTTAAAGTATGAGTCCCACTACCTGCAACAGAAAAAAAATAAAATTAAATGTCTATTTTTGCTTCACAAAACTGTAGGTAATGTGCCTGGTTTTGCTATGAAATTTCTTGAGTGAATTGTCAATATCTGAAGGATAATTGAAATTTTTACAGTCATTCCTAGTGAGAATTTAGAGTTCAAACCACTTTCAATTAAAGTAAGTGGAAATATTTTCACTAAGCTGAGAAAGAAACAGAAAAGGTCATTCACTTATATCAAGTAATATAATGAATGGTATGACAGACATGCTAGCATTAATTTAGATTTTTATGTAGAAACAAAAGGGCTTGGGGAATCAATGGTCTATATATAGAGGAAAGACAGAGAAAAGTAATCTGGGAGAGGTGTACATTACTAGAGGCTAGTCAGAAGTCTTCTCTGGAAGAAAAATAGCTACTTAAATAGGTTCAAATTTATGTTGGGAATTTGTCGTAGACCACCAGATAGAAGGTACTGTAAAATGGCCTGTGAAAGCAAAAGAGTTTGTGATAAACAAAAAATAGTTTTGATGGAGATTTTAATTATCTTGATGTAAACTGGTATGAATCTGAAGTAAGACTGTAGTTAGACAAATGACTATGCAAAGAATAATATTTTGATGTTTCATCTCAGATTTTCTCTAAGTGGCTCACACATCAAATTTGCTGATTTTACAAAAGAAAAAAAAGTTCCTTGACGCGCTGCAGTTTCCCCAGTTAGCTCTTGCAGTGGTTATTCTCTCCACCCGGTCGCGCAGCGCGTCCCGAGTGGGCAGCTTCAGGAGAGGCTGTGCCAGCTCAGTCCCAAATGCAGCCAAGGCTGGAGGCGTCAGGGTCACGCCGTGCCTTTCATGGGGTTCATGCAAGCGTCGAGGACGTGTGTCAAGGAGGAGAGAAGAAGAGGCGCCCCGAGATAATTCCACGAAGCCACGAGCTTAGAAGGACGAGACTTTAATGAAGGGAACTCCAGGATACCTCTCAAATCAATCACTTCTTGGGAGGGGGTTTTATACTGGCTCAGGGGAAGCCGGGGAGACACAGGACACCAACCTATCGCAGGATGGGACCTGGGCGGGGCAAAGGGAGGTAATGGGGAAGGATTGACAGGGAAGGGTCTGGAATAGGGGAAGGGAATGGCCATATAGGGGAGACAAGGGGGTAGGGCCCAGGAGATACCAGGATAGAACCAACTCAGGGAAACAGGGGACACTGGAACAAACCATGCATAATACAAAGGTGCAAAACCATAACAAATAAGTACGGTACATATGTATATAGGGGGTAGGGGTATGAGAGTCTAAATTACATAATAAAACACAGAATTCGCACTGCAACAGTTCCTGTTTTCCATTTCTTAAACTTAAAATCAATTTTACAGTCTTACTTCTGCTATGCCTAGTTATCCTTGAAAATCATATTTCATATAGAATTTTTTTCATGATGAACACATCACAGCCAAAGGTGCTCCAATACTAAATTATTCAAATAAGAGGGTAAGTTTATTTAGAAAGTAATACAAAATTGCTGATAGAATATGAGAGGGTAAAATGTTAATTCAAGGCATAGCTTTTCCGAAAATTATTTTATTTCCTTATAGGAAATTAATCCCACCTTATAGCAAAATTGGCAACTCTTCCATTGGTGCAATAAATTACTTTACCCAAGAACATTTTGCTGCATGTGCAACCATATGACAGTCTTACTCACTTTTAAAGCTGAACAATGTAGAACATACAATTAACTTTAGAAAAATACAATTAAATTTAAAAATAAAAGTATAATTTAAAATTAAAATATGAGTAATTTTCTTTAACCATATAAAAAATTTCTCTCTAACCTTTGAGTAAAAATGTAATCTAACTTCACCTTCACACCATTACATTTTTAAATTCACCTGAGAGAAGTGGGTGTTGATTCATTACCTAATTATTACATGAAGATAAATAGGACAGTGAAGGCAGATATTTTGCAAATTTATGTATACTTTCATTATTAACAGTGTAGTGCAATGTGATTGCTTAAGTGGAAATTTTAATCTGAAAGTAGATTCCTACTTTAGAGAATGCTTTGGGGTTTTTATAGTGCAGATGAGGTAGGGCTGAAGCAATGACCCAGCTTCAGAATGAGTTTAGCAGGTTTCGGAATAGTATTTCAATCTACTGATTCTGGGGTTTGTAACTATGGATACCATTGGTTGCTTTGGTTTATTAATGCTCCAGGACATTAAATAACATCCTTCAAACATATAGTAACCATTGCAGTGTGCTATAGTAACAGTTAGACATTACAAACTCTTGTTAATAAAGGCTTGCTTTACTGATGCAGGACTTACATTAGGCACTGCAAAGGTAATCATTCAGAGCTATGTAAATCTGTAAACAAAGCCATTTCTGGAGACAGATGGAATTTTAACTGGAAGGTTTTTTGTTGAATTACTAGATGATGATTAATTTTCAACTAAAACAACTGCAAAACACTCATTCAGTTTTAATCCAGCTTTGATATCCTCTGTCCATTAGATAACTCACTGCTTGCCAAGGTCAACTTGGCCATGTTCAGAAAATTGCAATGCAGATATTCAATTCCATTCCTAAGGTGAACATCATATTCCCAGAAACTGGTTGCATTTTATGGCAGAATTTTATTCATGTTTCTCCTCTCTGGAAGATGGGTTTTCTGAGAGGTTTATTTTTCCACAGTAGCAGCCTATTCCCAATCTCAGTGGCTGTATTCAACTCACTGCAGAAGATCATTTTCTGAAGCAGATGCAAAAAACTGTTCTCTACTTTGTGCCTTATATATCTGTCCTTATGACTGCTCCAAGGACAGGCACATAACTGATCATATCTGACAGTACACTGGCCCCCATGGGCAGGCTTAGGAACTGAGGGCCTCTCTGGCCTCTTGCTATCCATTAGCTTTGTGCTCGGACAGTTACACTTTGGGCTACCCTGAAAAAGAAGGGATAAGAGACTTACATAGGTCACTTGATTTTTGTCATGTACGCTCCAGAAGCAGATTACAAAATGATAACTGCTATTTACCAAGGGCCCAGTAGAAGCCTGGGTACAATTACCCTCTGACTCATCCACATTGTTGATGTTTTGGATGCAACTCAACATTTCATGCCATGAAGTCGTTTGAAAGGTACTGTGCAACTGGTCTGTAGTGTACTGGATCATGAAGAAATAATCAGGGATCAGTTTACTGCTCTTAAAACCTTGCTAAAAGTAATAAAAAATGCACCTCGTACTTAACTGGTTCATTTCAGAACCTTTCATTGGTTTCTTTGCTGTTTGACAAAATGTAATAAACGAACACGTAGTCCCATTAAATACTTTTAATGGGTTACCTGCCTGCAAATAATACAGGAAATAAAAGCACTAAAAATTCCCTAAGAGTTATCAGCTCTGTATTCTTCAAATTTTGTTCATATAACCATATGAATATGCAAAACTAAAATTGAGTCAAAATATTAGGTAGTTGATAGATATCAACCTCATGACTTATATTTTAAGTTCCAAATTAAATATAACTTTGTATTTACGTCAGTCCAGTCAAAATGGATCAAAAAATAGTTGAATTTCATATTTTTATCCAAACTTGGACATAGCAATGTTAAAGAGATCACTTTAAATCTATAAAACAGTTATGTATTCACATAGAAATTTTATTCAATGACTATGGTCTTTATTAATTTTGAACCAATCAAAAACTATCATCTTTTCTGTACAATGCAAAAAATAAAAAGGATGTCACTGATTTCATTATCATGTGTCTGTCATACTGTGAATAGAAGCTGATAACAAGCAGTTTCAAGGGACTGAGTTTCTACTGTCACTCAAATGAAAATAAGATTAAGGACCTAATGCAACTGTGAAGGAAGACACTACTTCAAAAATAAATCTGAATATAACTTTAATTAAAAAGGAAAAAGGTGTTGAAACCACATATTATTCATAAAATCAAATGTAAAAATTTAGACTTGCCTAAAACTGTATATCTAAATAAGTTCAGCTTCAAAAAGTACTAGAGGAAGGTGATATCACATTGACATTTTACATTGAATTTTGATTTTATGAAATGTTTTTAAAGATAATATTGTGAAAAATTTACTGGTTTCTTTGGCCACAGGTTTGCGTTTTTTGGGGTTTTTTTTATTATTCCTTAAAAGCTAATTGTAAACTTCCATGGCATTAATGCCTATATGGTATATAACCTTAGAATAATAATTTATTGATTTCATTGTAGTGCCAGTAGAGACAGTTTTAACTTATCAGCATAACAACAGATATCAGTAAATTTTTTTAACATCTTGCAGAAAACCAAAACGTATCGCCCTATGAAAGTTTTAGTAACTTATTTCAGAGCCAAGTGTCTTTGTCTAGCTTTTTCATTCAGGAGAGTTTTCTTTCATTACATATGAATAATATTCATATTTTTCCTTCTTTTTCCTCAAAATTGTATAGAATAATAAAGCACTGTGGTATTCTTTGTGATGTTGAATTAATAGACTTTTCCTTGTTACAAGTGTTTTATGATAGGATAATGTTTAAAGACCTGTATAAAACTTTATTCAGCAGTTCAGTCCATTCTCGTGAGGGGGAGGATATTTTCTTATTTCATTAGAGACAATCTCCCCAAATTCTTCTCTTTACAAGCACTTCATAAAGCCAAACATAATAAAGCACATAATAAAGCCAAACTTTGGAATGTATCATTCTGTTATTGAAAGAAGCAATAGAATTATCAGCCATAAGCATCATTCTGTGTCTGAATCCAAATGTAGTTGGTTACTGTGAAATCAGTATTGCCAACTAAAGGATACAACAGATAATTCTTTTTCCCCTGTTATCTTTTATTCTTTCATGAATTTTTGTATTTTGCTGTACTGTTAAGAGAATTTTTAAGATGTTAATCTATGTTAAAAACACAACAAACTCACTATTTTTTCTCTTAATACAGTGGAATAAAAGCAGTATTTTTATTCTGGTTCTGGTTTACTGCTTGTTTTGTGGTTTTTTTCAATTGTGTGACTTGCATAAAAGAAAAAGTTAACTCAGAGGAAACAATACTCTTATAGATGACATAATGAGAACGGCCTTAACAAAGTTTTCTTTTAAATGTCATCAGTACACTACATCACTGTGCTACTGTAATACATGTACACTTCAGACTCAAACTATAATGTTAATTTCTTATCTTCTGCTTCCTCACTAATATCCAAATTTTCTATCTTTTCAGGTGTCACTTCCTGAAAAATGACATCTCAAAGAGAAAATTTGAGCCCTTAGTCAGAAGAGGCAGATGACTGAAAATGAATTATTTCTGGAACTACAGAAAAAGAACATGAAGAATTAAAAGAGTGATAGAAAATGTAGGTTAAGAAACTGTGCCAGTAGGTGGGAAAGGAGAATGAGAGTAACAAACAGTAGAGTTCAAATAGTGAATATCAGATACATAAGTGAAAGACAATTCCAGGTCCTCTGGCTACAACTAAAATGTTCTTTCTCCACCCATGCTTTGGAAGTGGCAATTGGACATTCATATCCTTTCATACTTTGTCACCTTCTATCATACTGCTTCTTTTCAAAGAAGTAATTTGTACCTTTAATTGGTCTAAAATAGATTTCTATGAATTTGCAGGTTAAATATTTATTTTCCCTTCATCCCAAGAAGATGTATGAAATTATCTGTGAAAAATTCGTGTTAAAAATATATTGCATTATTTTTCTAGTCATTAGGAAGAGGAAATGCCTATACACAATTTAAAGTTTTTGTGATGAAAAGTATGGTGAAAGATACATATACAATGATTTATAATTATTACATGTGCACATACTATCCTACTACTCTCTTTCTTCATAAGCATAGAAAAATATTTCAACATAAAACGAATAGTTAAGGAGCTACCAAAAATTTGAAAATGCAACCCAGGATTTAGGTGATAGATTTTCACAGATTTTCATGAATATTTTTAATTTGTATATTTGTTTTAATTGTCTTGTTTTTAGTTGCAAAGAATTGCCAGAAGAGCTCTTGTATTGTTAGTTTTCCTGAAATTCATTTTTTTTATTATTCACTTGGTTGCTAAATTACAAGAGTGTCATGGTTCAAGAATGGTATTCTTCAATTTTATACACACAGCTCACTCCCCTCTCCCCCTTTGTGGAAGCACAAAAGGCAAAGGTTACCTGTTGAGATAAGAACAATTTACTGGAAACAGCAATGAGATAAGAAAACCAAGGATGTCAGCAACAATATTAAAGACAAAAGGTGTAAGACTAAGAAATCATTTAGTGGAAAGCCCATGACAGTAAACAAATATCGTTCTCTGCCAACAGGTTTTCTCCACTGGAAGGAGCCCTGGAAGAGAGTCCCTTCTCCCCCTGCCCCTGGCAGTAAGTGAGCTGGTGTAGAATAATGTCTTAGTCATTCCCCTCCCAGCTATTGCAAAAATTTAACTCTGTCCTGGCCAAATCCAGGACAAAGAGCTATTTATTTCTTTTTTATTCTTCTGCCTGTAAAAAACCTTGACCAGTGGTATATAAAGCAAAAAGCACACAGGCATTGAATCACAAGGAAGTTAAGTATCGATTACAATCATCTTGATCATATGGCCACACTGCAACAGTTCTGTTTGTGAGTCACCAGTAAATACAATACTCTGATGGCTGAAAATAGTTATAATACTTACAAATATATGAAGAGATTTGTCTTTGGACCTTCATTACTTAGTACTGATAGTGCCATTGTGTGACTCAATTTTCTACCTCACCAACCCGGATTTGTTATCTGCATGGTAAGCAGCACTTATTTTGCCCATATCTGAAAGGAAGAAAAACAGTTTCATTAACTAATTGATATATGTTCATAAAATTCACAAAAAATATGTAATTTTTTATAATTTATGTATCACAAGGATGGTGTTTGGTTAGGAGAATTTAATTTACAGGTCAAGTAATTCTGGAAATCTCTTCCAGGTCATAAACGATTTTATACCTTATTCTTAGAAGAAAAATTGATATATGTCAAACAAGTTAGCTCTCTAATTAATTCTCAGTTTTTAGTTGTATGAACATAGTGTAAATGTTAGTTTATTTCTGGTCTTTGTTTTACAGGAAACCAGATAGTGCCCTTCAAACTGAAACACAACATTTTATTCTAAGCTGTTGTTTATTCAGTGGCTGTTCCCAATAGTAAAGAAGAGGTTCTTTCATGCTGGGTTCCCTGTACCTGCATAGTATTTTAATACTATTTCTGCAAGCTTTGAAGTGTACAGAATTCCCTTATGCTGTTGCAACATAGGGAATAAAAAGCAAATCCTGAGTTTTAGAGAGTCCCCCCCCCCCAAAAAAAAAAGAGTTATCAGAACAAATGTCTCTCATAAATTCACATCAAATATTTGTTTTCTAACTAAATTTCTTAAAGGACACAAAAAGACTAAAATATACATTGAGAATTCACAGCCTATTTTCAAAATGAAGGGGACAGCAGCAAGAAACTGATTATACGAGGAATATTGATTTCCAAAGCAACACAGGTATTGCTCATTCAAATTTCACAACTTTTCCCTTATGCTTCATTTTCCCTGAAGTATTGTCTAAAATATCTGCCACCTAGCATCAACAATGACCCTTCACACTCTGGTGAGATTAATTTTGAGTCTTAAGTGTTTTGGAGATGGTTCCATAATCTAACATCCAGCAGTGACCAATGGAAATAATTAGGCATTTCAGGAATTAGGTTTATTTAGCTGCTTTTGAGAGCTCTCTTTGTCCCTTCATATCTGGAAATTCACCACCCACCTACCTGGGAATCCTGGTTGCTCATGGTGAATACTTAGTCAGCTAACGTTTGGTGATATTGAATATATTGTTATATATATAACAATATATATTGTTCAGCTATCACATGAACAAGCCATATGTGTCCAAAACTCCCTTAGCTGTTGTCTTGTGTATATCACTATGAGAAGAGAACACAGATATTGGCTGGTGAGATGGCAGCTCGCATGACCTAGGATTTGGTTGTTATAGGTACCAAGAGCCAGAGTTGAAGAAGGAAAGGTTTACCAGGGACTGGAAAGGATGGAATTGTTAACACTTCACCACCTCATAGAGCACATCATTTGTTCCTGTGTCTCATGGCACTGGCATTTATACAGATTTGCATATCTCTGTCCATTTTAAAGATAATAGGGCAAGGATGAATCTCCCAAGGCAGTGATTTGAAACTCACTACATTTTTACGTGATGGTAAGTGTTGCGAAGGCTCAAGGAAAAACAGTAATTCTGAGGCAAGATAACAGCCAAACGACTGCTACTAGTTTTTGTTTCAGATTAGTGGGTTTTAATTAAAAATTGTGAAGTTTAAACTTTTCCACTTCTCCTGGTCACTGACAAGGAGTCAGCGTGTAAAGATACTTCTGCAATTGAGAGACGTACCAGGATAATACTGCTAGGGAAGCAAAGAGGAAGAAGAGGTACTGTTAAATAAAACAGATGCATTAGACATAGCTTAAATGATATATAACACCAGGTGCACGGTGTCAGTAAGTTGTCTCTTGCCTCCCTTCCTTTCTGCTTTTATTTATTTATTTATTTATTTTTTAAATTGTAGATTGAGTTTCTGAGACATCTTAGATAAGATTTGGAAAATCTGGAGGGCTGTTGACTTATCAGCAGAACACAGCTTAACTTGTAAATGTGATTCATGCAAATTTCCAAAGATAACAGACAGACACATTTATAATCTCAGTGAAAAAGAGTCTCAGTAGGTGAGGTGAGAAATCTATGAAACTTGGTTCTTCTTACTGACTTGAAACAGATATGGAAGTGTTTAAATAAACTGGACTTCTGTTCAAGTGAAATAGATACTCGAGGCATTTCTTTTATTCAGAAGGTTGCTAATCATAACTATGGTAGATGAGAAGTTAAGTTAAGCCGTCAAAATATGGATAGCAATTCCCCTCTGCATATTACTATTATTAATTATTATTCCCTTGCTTCTATGATTTCAGTCTGCTATAGGTAGGGAAAATTGAGAAAAAACACTGCCAATATTCCTCCTTCAGTCCAAATTCCTCACACAACACCTTGTTTCGAATGTCCACCCTGAGATATGGGGTTGATATCTCTGAGTACTTGTTCAACTCAAAATGAAATGTAGATTCAGAATATTTCTCAAAATTAAAGCTCATTATTCAAGTTTTACACACTATAGCTTTAATATTAATGTAGTATATCTGACAAAAAGTCTTGAGATATTGCATTGCTATCTAAAAAGAGGTACTGCCATTAAGCTTACAGAATTGACTATACTTCTGATATTTTCTTGAGTTTTCTAAATTAATCTGCTTCAGCCATGACCTGAGTGAGCACTGCATGATACTGATAGAGAGACATAAACAATATATGTGGTCATACAATAAATTATAGGTCACATGTCCAGTCTACAATCCATTTTCTTGCAAAATACAATTAATTCAAAATATTTACGTCTTTCCCTTTGAAAGGCAGGAACACAGTTGTTTCCTTAAAGTTTTCCTTAAAGTCAAATATTAAGAGAGCAAACACAGAATGATCAAAGGATAAAAATAATCTCTGTATATATATATAAAATTTAATATTTGATGGGTGATGTCCTCATTCCAGCTGTAAATGTCAGGCAAATTCCCTCAAAAGCAAAAAAATTCTCCTCCTTAAGCATCTGACTTCTCTTCAAAAGACTGTCAAGCATTGTCACAGCTTCAATCTTACTACTTGTTAAGTACTATATCTATCATAGTCAAAGCCTTTCATGCTCACTCGAGGACCACACTAAGTTTATAAACCAGAGTGCTCTGTGTTGCCCTTACAGAGTTTGCAGCATCAGCCTTGCAAGTTTTAAACTCCCTGTTGCTCTATACATTTTTTCAGAAACTAATTGCCAATTTAGACAGTATAAGCACAGAGTAAACAACACAGCAATGTAGTCACGGCACATAAATCATTCCAAGTGATTACACAGCTGTTGCTGGTGTTATGTTTTTTGTTTCTAGGAAGATTGTACTTTGGTAACTTATTTAGCAAAACTTTTTCATACTTTACAGTGAAGGAAGAAACCGTTTTTTGTGCAAGTATGGAAAATCTGGTGAATTATGAGTCTGATTCTCATACTTTGATAAGAAATGTTGGTGTATTCAGATCTACGCAGAAGAGTTTTGCTTAATATTAGTTATTATAACAAGACTGGATTCTCCTAAAATCTTTTTGAATTCTGTTGTATTTGCTTGTTTTAAAAGTGCTTAGGAAACCTTTTCTCTAAATATTTCAGATTTCTGTCATCTTCTAATTTCCTACTGTGGGCTGAACATTTTCTGAGATAAACCAGAACTCAATTGCTCTCAGCCCAATCTTCCAGTCAAAAATCCTGGACTCCTTAGGTATAACTTAGGGAAAACATTAAGCAACCCAAACCGAGGAAATGAAAAAATGGAACCACGAACCATGTTTTCTACCTTCCCTTCTGTGTTGGAAATTATGCTTCTATTTGTGTGTGTATATGTTTCTGTGTGAGTGTGTATGTGTGTGTCTGTGTGAGTGTGTGTGGCACTAGTTTAGAAAAAGAATAAATTCCTCCTATAGAAAATAGTAGGTTATTAAAGTGGCACATAATGAAGTGTTGATGCCATTTGTTTTTTTCATTAAAACCTAATAGTATACGAGGTCATAAATTCAAGGTTAGGAATGATACAGAGTTGACCTTTAATAAAACTGCAGCAGTGCAAATGATAAACAAGTGAATAGCATAAATAATACTAGAATCATTCTTTTGGAACTGAATAATTTACCCTCCTCTTCTTATGAACAACACAAGACATGGGTATTTAGGAAATGAAAAGCTAAAATCTATGGAAAAGGTAATGATCTCTGAAAACTTTCTCTAATGACTAATTTGTGGCTCAGTGGATTTCAAGAGATTATTGGTTTTTGAAATGGATTCTATCAACTAAAGAGATAATGGAAATCATTAGGCTGAATAAAGTAAAACAGTAGAGCTCCATGTTATGTGGAGTTCTATTACATGAGTCTCTATTTCCCATACAATTTAGAGGTATATTTTCTTAAACTGAACTACTGTTTCGACTTATATTATAGAACAAATTCTGATAAAACAGCACTCAGTGACCAAACTTTCATTAACCTGAGCTGAGTAGAGATTTGACTGATTTTTATCAGAAGGTGTTCTGTGATCAGTGAGAATTTAAGATTCTCAATATTGTTCACAATACAGCTCTGAATCAAGGTCCAGGTTTTTCACTTTCAAGCAGAATAAAAGGATTTTAATCTTCATTACCAGCTCATGGACAATATATTACAGGACCGGTGTTGAAGTTAAAATTCCACCAGTAATTTATCCTTGTGACATTTATTGGTCTTACTCACGATCAGACTTATTAAACCAGATGCTGTACAAATTACCGAAAGACAGATCTGATGCTTTGAAAAGCTTAATAATTCAAAGTGCAGTATCCTCCTGGAGACAATCCCAAATGCTGCAAATATCCTGATACAATATTACAAATGCAACTGTATAATTCTTAGCTTTTTTTTTGCAATACCTTGCATACTATTTTTTTTTTTATTACCATGTTTTTGTTTTTTTTTTATTTTCCAACCTTAGAAGTAAATTGCTTTTAAAAATGAATCTCTGCTATAAATGTCACTAGAGTATATTCCTGCAGCTCTATTAAATATATTATAGTTTGGAGTTATTTAATGTTGATATTTTATTTCTTTTAAACATGTTTTCATTCCCTTTTATGCTTGCTTGATATACAAAACAAGTGATAACTAACCAGACATTTGTTATTTGCTTACAAGATTGTTATTGAAATAAGTTTAAGAAAAATATTTTAAATATAACATTTCAGAGTTAATTAAGAGTATGAGGGTTTTAAATTCTTAGAATTTTTGAAGCTCTGGAGTTTTGGGGTTTTTTTGGGGGGGGAGGGCAGGGACAGGGGCATGTTTTCTTTATAAAATAGCACAATTGAGTAAAGGTAATGTTAACCATAATAACCTTATGTAGAGGGTTAACTCTAGCTAAATACCAGGCATCCACACTCCCTTCAACAGCTGAACAGGCAAGACAAATCATAAAGAAGGGTTCATGAGTTGAGATAAGGACCAGGAGAAACCACTCACCAAATACCATCATGGGCAAAACAGGATAGAATTAAATATATTAATTGAACTTATTACTAGCAGAATCAGAGCAGGATAATGAGAAGTGAAATAAAACCTCAAAAACATTCCCTCTTCCCTCTGTCCTTCCTAGCCCTACTCCAGAAGTACAGGAAGACAGGGACTGCAGGTTATGGTCAACTCATCACCTGTTCTTTCTCCCATTGCTCAGGGAGAAGAATCCTTCTCTCCTCCAGCAGGGAGTCTCTCCCACAGGAGGGAGTTCTCCATGGACTTCTCCAGAGTGAGTCCATTTCATGGGCAGCAGCTCTCTACAAACTGCAATGTGAGCCCATCCCATGGACAATGGCCTTCCACAGACCACTGCAGCTTGAGACACTCTTCCATGAGGTGCAGTCCTTCAAGGACAGGCTCTACAGCGTGAACTCATGTCTCCAGGGGCCTGCTACAAGCTTACAGCCTCCTCTCAGGCATGCACCTGCTGTGGTGTGGGTGTCCTCCATGGGCTGCGGGTGGATGTCTGCATCCCCATGGATCTCCATGGGCTGCAGGGGCACAGCTGCCTCACCATGGTCTGCACCGCAGGCTGCAGGGGGATCTCAGCTGCAGAGCCTGAAGCATCTCCTCCCCCTCCTTCTGCACTGACCTTGCTGTCTGTAGAATTGTTCCTCTTATGTATTTTCTCTTTGCTCTTCTCAGGCAGAAATTATATCTTAAAAATAACTTTTCTTTCCTTTTTCTTAGTTATGGTAACACAGAAGCATTACCACCATTTCTAATTGCCCTGCCTTGGCTTGTGGCACATTCATCTTTGGAGCCACCATGGATCGACTTTGCTGGACATGGAGGAAAGTTCTGGCAGCATCTCATAGAAACCACCCCTGTGACTCCCCACTACCAAAACTTGGCCATGCCCAGTACACCAGAGAAACCCATGAGGCTCATTTCCACAGTTATATGTGTAAAATCTAAAAGCAATGCTAACTTTCTACTGACGTGGAGGGAGACCTGCTGATGTCTAAGTAGTAGTGCTGATAATGTGCAGTGCCCTTGAGTAGGGAAAGATACTACTCAAGGAACTCCTTTATCTCTGATCTTAATTTGCCTGTTTGTGTTGAGGTTATAGCTGTGTGTTTGTATCTTCTTATTGCCAGTTTATATTTTCCCAAATATGAGATAATATACATATCTGCAGAAATATAGAGTTGTTCTTTTTTCATTTTTTTCCTAAGCCCTAAGAACAGTCACATCCAAATCTCAAGGCTACAATTTCTTTAGTGATCAGTTACTGACTATAAGCAGTTCATGGAATCATAGAATATCTCAAGTTGGAAGGTACCCATAAAGATCATTGAGTCTAAATCCCCACTTCTCTCAGGACAACTTAGAACTAGCCCATAAAACTAAGAGTATCATTCAAACACTCCTTGAACTCTGATGGGCTTGGTGCCATGACCACTACCTGGGGACCTAGTTCCAGTGACCAATCACCCTTTCAGTGAAGAATCTTATCCTAATGTCTAATCTGAACTTCACCTGACATAGATTCATTCTGTTTCCTCGTCCTATTGCTGGTCAGAAGAGAGAGCATCTCTCCCTCTGTGGCCCCTGCTGAGGAAATTTTAGATTGCAATGAAATCTCCCCTCAGACCTCTCTTCTACAAGCTGAACAAACAAGTTGACTTAAATTGCTCCGGGTAAGTCTTGCCCTTGAGGCCTTTCATTATCTTGGTCACCCTCCTCTGGACACACTCTAACAGTTTGATGTCCTTCTTATACTGCCCAAAACTGCACTCAGGACTCAAGATGGTTATACCCTCATGGATATTTGTTATCATCCTGTGCTTGTGCATTCAAGACCTCTGATAAATAAACCATATCCAATATATTTTCAACTATAGTGGTCTTTGGAAGAGATTCTTCAAGACAGCTATCATGTGGGCTCTTGTCTCAAAGACAGTTAAATAAAATGGAACCATCCAGTACATATTTGGAAATTCAGTATAGAGCCTAGAAACAATCTAAAAATAGATCTTGTAGGACTCAGAGTTATGCCTAACCTTTCTTGTACTTGGAATTATAAAGTTATTCTTTCTATGCACACACCCGCAAACACTCACACACACACACTACACACACACATTCAAAATCATTGAAGATTTGAATCCCAAATAGGAGTTTTGGCCTTTTGGAAGCAATGGAACTAAGGTATAGCGGCAGAATTTATTATCATTCCTATCTACATCTAAACAAAACAGTACTAAAGAAAAAGAAATTAAAAAAAAAGAAATCAGAACCATATTTTGTTCATGTAAAGAAAGTGTTATAGAACTTGTAACCGAATGTACTTTTTTTCCTCACTCTTATAATACATTAAATTTCTCACTCCTATAATACATTAAATTTCTAGCTTTGCTTCAGAGCTCTTTTGGTGATATTTGGATTTCCTGCATTACAATGAAAACAAAGTTTATTTGTTCCTAAGTACTTCTTATCATGGAGGAATTCTTTGGATCTCCAAACCCAAAAGATAGCACACTGCTTATTTCACTTATATCAAAAGATAAAAATTATGTTGACACAGCAAGGAACAGCATATATGAGGAAATTTCATTCAGAAAATTTTGCAAGTAATGACTTTATAGTATTAGTAAACCTGATGTTAATTTTCAGACAAATGAATCTTTTTTTCCCCTCTATGCATTACTGAAGCCAATGATAATAGGCTGAGGCTTGTGTAGTATTGAGCATATCATTAGAAATAAAATATTTCATTGCACTGGAAAATCATCTGTCATGGTGGCAAACTTTATACTATGAAATTATGGCATGAATACAATTTAAAATACTTGAAAATGAAAAATGGTCTCATGAAACAGAATATATATGTGCCTCAGATGCTGGTAACTGTTAAAATACTATGTAAATGTGTATTTAGGAGATTTAAGATTATCACTGACCTTGGATAAACAGAGAACAAGATTTTTTCATTACTTTGAGATAAAAGTTTAGAGAAACACAGATAAGCGGATGATCAACTGACATTCACATTTTTAAGGAAGGTGAAATAGATTGCATGCCACATGAGAAAGTTAATGTCTGTTAACTACCACTAAATGATGTTTCCCCTCTGAACTGAAAAAAATATGCATCCTGACAAAAAAATATTCAAGAGAGATAAGTATTTATGAATACTTCAATCCTGACTAATTACAGCTTATCTTTCATAAAACCCATGAGATTTGATTGTTTATATTGTTCATCTTTGTATTATGGTTAATTAATCAGGCTTAAGTCAGCCACTGGACAAAGGGAATCAATAGGATTAAATTTTTGACCAACAAAACCATTTACTTTTCATTTTCTATCTACAACTTAACAGGATTTGTTAACAAATAAAACTTATTTGGTGAAGATTAGACATTTGGAAAATTAATTTTTTATTAAAATTGTATCCCATCATGTAAAACTTCTCATGTAGTTACAAAACTGCTTTGTAAAAGGCCAAATTTATGCTTTCAACTGGCAGTATTTTTCCTTAAAAAATACTGGGTTTAATGATTTTTTAGTAGATGTCAAAACAAGAGATGTCATGATGTCTTTCAAAACTGACAAATCTGTGTGGACAAAATTTAAAAATGAGAAGTTGACAGAGTGATAACTAGCAAGTAAAAATGACCACGAAACTTACAAATCTACTATACTTGCATTTTTAAGAAGCTGAGTTAGATAAATTAGGTCATGTTATAAATTCTGCTTCTCGTTACTATTATTTGCAACACGAGCTGCATTTCTATAATAGTAGCTTACATAATTAGTTCTTGAAAGCAGATCTTAACAAAGGCATTTCTCTGCTATACCGTTATGGGGTTTGTATATTCTTCACTGCTTATAAACCAGTGGGAATAAATGGAGTACAAACCTGAAGAAATTACTGGTTTAATTCCCTCATCCATGCAAGCCAGAAGGGGAAGAAATGGCAAGGAAATATAAAGAATGTTATATACAGCTACTAAAAAAATACTTGTTTTGCAATGGAACTAGTGATGGCAGCTTATGAGAACAATTGTATGCAACAACAAAGCAGTATGTTGAAAACACAGACAGATCACAGAATGAAAAAGAACAAAATTGATTGTGATTTCTGTGAAGTTTAGAGTGATATAAAACAGATTTTTAAGCTCTTGGACATGAACTTAAATCCACACTGACACATTTATAGTTAATCTATAAAATCTATCTTTTTTTTCTTTTTTTTTTTTTTTTTAAAAAGAATAGATATTTCACTTACAGAGCCAGATCAAACAACTCTCTTCAAAATACTAAAACACATTTCCAACTCAATTACACCCAGAAATTCTTTCTGGCAGATATTGAAGCTAAAGGCAGAAACCATAAAATATCACAGTTTTCATATAAAGATCCATATTATAAATAATTTAATGTAACCACAAGTACTGACTTGTGGTTTTTGATGTTTTTTGGTTAATGCTTTCTTTAGGAAAGGAAGCCTTAATGAATATTTTTCGTTTTTAAAGATCTTTTGAACTTCTGCATCATGTTAATCATCAGTCATTACAGAACCTTGACATAAAAAATTTGAACTCAAAAAGCTAAAAGAATTCTGAGTGACACAGACCATCAATCTCATGATGAATCAAAAATACTGATGATATGTAGGTAATATCAGCATGAAAGAATAACAATTTGATAATTAATTAAAGTATTTTTTGCACAACAATTTTATATAAGAGATAAGTAGTATGTAAGTATATATAATAGTATATAAGTAGCTGCTAGTAAACACACTTGTATAAGTCAAAATCTAATATAATTTACATTATTCAGGTTTAATTAGTTTATTTTTTTATTTTCAGTTGTGTAAATTCTGTAGATGAAGACTTGGCTGTACTTCACACATAGGAGCTTGGTTTTGGTCTATCTACGCTGAGCCCACTAAGCTGATGCTGATAGCAGGTACTCAACAGCCTTAAATTGAGTATTAAACTATATTATCCTTAGTTTTAGATGAAAATTTTGGGCTTCTGTCTTTATTAGAAAGAAATAAGTACCTTCTGTAGGTGTTTCACCACAGATTTTTTATTTTGTATTGAAATAAATCAGTTATAGAAACTGCCTATTTCCAATGTTTGCAAAAGGGGAAGGCAATTTAAAATGCTAAACTCTGGTTTAGGTTTCTGACTTAGAAACAAATTACTAAAAGTCAATCTCATGAAACTTGGCTGAAAGAAGGAAGAGAAGTAAGGGAAGGAGGAAAATGAAGGACATACACAGCTATCACAGTGGTTACTATTCTATACCATTAGATTAGTTAATGCTACTTTGAATATGACTGTGGAAGTCATAATCAAAACTTTTTGTTTTAATGTTGCTAGACACTAATTTATGTAATTAATGTTGAAGTTCAAGAAATAAGTAAGGGACATTCTGGAATATAGTTTTGTTGCCCATGAAATTCTGGAATTTTCACTCAAAAGTAATGAAAGTTATGTCTCATAACCCAATTTTCAGAGGAGATGAAGTAAAAAGGTGATATATAATATGAGGGACAAAGTATTTTAAAGAGGTCATTACACAACATAGATAATAATTTTGTGATATTTTCTTCAAACCTAAGCAAGATGGATTCATAGCTGAACTACAAAATAGTGTAAGACAAGAAAAGCCCTAAAATTCAGGAGAAATCTTGCTAACATATTGTCATATTGATGAAACAAAGGCTTAATAGTGCAAATGTGTTAATTTTTTCATTGATAAGGGTAAATTCAGTAAACAAATTCAATTAAATTAATAAAATTGCAAGTGCATTTAAATCGATGTAGTTTAAACATACTTCTAGAGAAACATGCTATTGCTCATGAGATTCTGTCCCATTACCCAAAAGTTTTTTGCAGAGGTTGGTGGAAGGAGCATCTGTTCCTTCTTTAATTGTATCTGGGGAAGGCGCTTTCCACTGAAACAAGTGATAAAAGGAAAAGGAAGAAATCATAAATAAAAATATACAAGGATACCAATCTGATAGATGATGGCTAACCTTCAGATATCACTTCTGTTGCAGAGATATTGAAGAAGAGACAATTCCCTTAAAAAAATTAAATAATTTTAAAAAGGAAAGCTAGTTTACCTTCCACAACTCTGGAAATATAACAAATTGTTGTCTGAATGATGACAGGAGTTTGATTGCAATGGTATCTTCATTTGGATCAAATTACACTTCCTTGCAAAGTTTTACTAGTGAATTAATGTAATCCAGCTTCCAAATAGGTCTAGGTGATTCCTTCAAGTCTGTTTTCAGCATCTCAAGCCATGTACAGAATCTATCCTACCTAACTTGACTATGTATAGAAGACTGTCCTATATGACCATTCCTGCACTTCTTGACTATTTAAAAGGACCTTATTTGTTTATAGTTTGGTAAATTCTAAAGCAAGAGACCCAGAGGCTAGTCTCTAGGATAGCCTTGTTTTCTACACAAGAAATCAGCACAATGGAAATGGGATGCCTTTCAGTTAGTCTAGGCACAGTAAGAATTGAGGAAATCTCTGTGATTGTCCATATTTTCCAGTACCAGCATGTCTGTGAGCAATTATAAACAATTGCAGCATGATTAGACACAGAGTTTCCTTTTTAGGAGAGTTAAATAGAGTAATAGCGCCTAGAAAGGAGTGAGAAATGTCTGAGAAATGTCAACATTGTACCAAAAATGAGCAAAAGCTAATAGTGTTCCACTGAGTAGACAAGTTGTATACAAAGTAGAAACTGACTCATTACTTTTGTTCCTCATTAAATTATTTTGTGCTGCCTAAATTTTATTTCTGTTTAGACATTTTTCCAAAGTCTTATCATTCCCCAGAAATGCAGCTATATAACGGCAGTGAATTGGAGGCATGAGAAATTACATTCCTTAGTTATTGTAATTTATATGATAGCAAAAAATAACTGTCACTTTATGACATTTTGTCTTTTTCTTGCAGTGTGAGCTAGTTCCCAGGATGGTATTTATAGGGTTAATAAATATTAGTCCCTAGAATTCTTCCTATTTTCTAATTTCTATGTTTACATATTTTCTTGCTAAATTTTGCTTTTAGTCGAACATGGACATAGTTTTTTTGCATTTTCTGACTAGACAATGTATTTTATGAATTTGTGATGTTTCTAAATTCCTGTGTGTACCATGAAAAATTTGATCAACTATTTCTATTAAAAATATAGTTTCATTTATTTTAATTTAAAAGAAGAACAATCAAAAATTTCTTTCCAGTTGTTGTTATTATTTTGGCAGCCTTATATCTTGATTATAAAACACTTTTCTAAATGTTATCAGATTTTAGAAACAAAAGACTTCTTAAGTTATTCAAATGAGCACTGGAAAACTTATTCATAGAGAGTACAAAAACTCCCAAAGCATCAAAATCTATATGTAACCCGCCCTTGCTGTTGATGGATAGGGAGGATGTGTCTGGAAACATTCGTCGGTTTTTCTATTGGTTTGTTTTGTCAACGAAAATATTCCTGAAGACTAGGAAAACATTAATAAATAAGCAGATGGTCACTGTGATTTCTAAACAGTAAGAAGTGTAAAAGACACTAGAGCTTTATGTGATGTCCATAATTTCTCCTCATTGAACAAACAGTAGTAGACAATGTGGTTAACTGTATGACACATTTATGAAAATCAGAATCTTGAGAACTAAGGAGCTTTTTAACTTCTGAGGTCTTGGGTTTTTTTTTTAATTCACTTAGTCAAAATTTCTTTTTAAATGCTCAATAAAATATAGTGATAAGTAAAACAGTTCTGAGTTTTTAATTAGGTCTTAATGATTGCATGAAAGACAGAATCAACTGTTAGCAGTGTAATAAAACTTAATAAAATTACAGCTTTTTTTCCTGCTCATGTATTCTTATGGGTTAAGAGTGATTTAATGAGAACTATCAGATGAAAAAAAACTTTCAAAATTAATGCCAGAAACAAACATTAGATAGTTCCTAGATTTTCATGAGAAGAGATATATAAAAGGAGAAATATTCCCCTTAATTTTGTAGAGTGTAAAAATATATACAGAAATCCTATGCTCACTTAAACAGAAGAAATTATTCTCCTGTATATAAATGCATGAAATTTATTCAAAGCTTTTTAATTTATTGCCAAATAAATTCAACATGCCTACTAAAGAATTTATAGCTTGTACACATGCAAAGCGTGTTCTTTTTGAATTACAGTCCCATCATGTGTGTCCTACAAGAGGATGCAGAAAGGAATGCTTTAAAAGCAGCCTGTCATTATAGCCTTTTGGTATTTTAGCTGGAATACTTAAACAAATGTGTTCATCTGCAGGTGTTGCTTCTTTAAATGCACTTTGATAATTACACCTTATGGGATATGCCTGCTATTTTGGAAAATGTCTTTGAGTCTCTGATACTGTTTTTGGCTGGAAAAAAGTATTTTACTATATATATACAAAGCTAGTTAATGAAAGAAAATTTGGTTCTTCATCTGTCAAACAGCAGATTAATAGACATTACAGGACACTCAGGTCTGGTGTTCCTTGTGGAGTCTCTCCACCAACATTTTTCTCAGAAGTCAAATAAAGAAAAGGGAATGCTTGGCCAAAGAGAAATAGTTTATCAGAACAGTTAATAAAAATTTACACAATTTGAAACCAAGAATTAATGTTAGTTTTGACCTGGTGATTTAATCCATATTATTCTTCTTACAATAAAAATAGGCTTGGTGGAGTTATAGTTCTTCTTCCAATGATTGTCTTTTTCCTCCTATTTTCACCTAAGAAAAGATTTACAGAGGATCATCTGAACAATTTACTCAGATGTACAACTCTACACAGCAGGTGTTCTATCTCAAAACAGATGTACCTCCTCAAAACATATATTATTCCAAAAACTGAAAAATCTGTATTCTAGGTTCTGTCAGTACTAAATTTTTAAAATAAGTTTAAACCAATCTTGCCACAAGATTTATTTGTTTAGCTGAGTTACTCCATTATGATGATTTCACTCTGCAATTAGCTTATCCAAAATCTTGGAGTGAGGATTTACTCTTGTCTGAAATCCACTATAGATGTAGTGCCATTATGCTGCACTAGCATAGATGACAAAACCTGTGTTGTCTATGGTTTTTAAACCTTTTATCTTTCATGATGGGTGGGTTGGTTGGTTGGTTGGTTGGTCTGTTGGGTTGGTTGGGTTAGTTGGGTTTTATCTGCATCTCCTTTGCTGCTGTATGCATGCTGTCTCTGAGATTGATTCTTCACCCACCACTCTTTCTGCAGGGAGTGGGGCTCTAAATTCCACAGTAGACCACCCTGGCAAGGAAGATAAGAAAGTAAAAACAGTAGGAAAGATGTATCCACAAGGTCATATTTAGCTATATAACAGCATACACCTGCCAAGGGGTGACCAGAGCACTCCCTCATAGGAATATCATGTGGAGCTATGGCATCTCCTGTCAGCACCGTTTCTCCCCTGGGATAGTCTATAAATCACTTAACACCTTTTCACTCCCTGAGACACATACACAACCTTGTCCTGGACACATATCCATGTTTATGAATATCATGACAGATCATCCCCATGGAAGATGCTGGTGTGGAACTTCTTATGTACATTTTTCCAATAATCTTGTTTTCTATCAGATTAAAATCTTTGAAGATTAGTACAGCTTATGTTGAGGCCCTGTTATGCATCCTGGATTCTATTATTGAGATTTTTTACAAAACCCACAATATTTGCCATGTCACACTGAAATTTCATACTTCATAAAATATTGTGTGTTGGTTTCTTTCTTTTTAATTATTAGTTCATTTTCCAAAAAGTAATCAAAATGGGACATTATAATCAATAAACTATTCCTTCAGATCTAGCTTATTTTTGTTTCTTCAGCTGATAAAAAGAATATTGAATTATTACCATTAATATTAATATTATTAACATTATTAATATTAAAATAATATTACATTGATTAAAATGATATCATTGCTATAATAAGTAATAATAATGGTAATGATAATGATAATGATAAGAAGAATCTAGTTCTAATGAAATATTTTCTTTGAATTAAACCTCTGAAGTTTTTTATTTCATGTATACTTGTCATTCACATCAATATTTTCTTTCCATCAGGAACTAAGAAGGCAATGTGGCAAGACTGCTGAAATGTGATTGTTTATATTTAAGCAGAAAGATCACTCTAACTAACTGAATTTCATATCATACTTATTTTATTGCTGTTGAATAGGTTCTAAAATTTGTAGCTTAGTAGCCCATGAGTATGGAGGCGTACCTGAGCGTACAGCAGATTAATGTTGCTGTATTTTATTTAAAACATTATATTCTGATCACCTTAATCTCATGACTATAATGAACATATGTGTGCTCAACTTAACATTTTGAAGAGTAGGATTTTTCTCTGTTCCTCTGGGATTTCCTTTAGATTTTTCTGTGATTTGGGCTTGTTTTATAATCATAAAAACTGTTGCCAGTTGAGTATTGGACAAAAGCAAATTTCTATACCTTTGCTAATGGTCTAGAGAATATGTAGTAAAGGCACCTAAAATTATTATCAATTTTCAAAAGAAAGTGCAGAAGGAAAATATATTTTTAAAACATATTTTAACATTGCTTAAATGTAATACCTGTTGTATAGATCAGGAAAGCAAATATTAGAGCATTTATTATTACTTGTAAAAGCATATTGCAGAAAGCAACCATAAAGATGTTCAAATGAAAATGAAATCAGAAGGAGTACTATTCCTGCTTTATTTCAAAAATCAAAAATAAAACCAAACAAAAATCCAAACTTCATGTTTGCCTCAAGAATAACCCATTTGGCAAAGAGATTTGTTTTCACTTCTGTACATTTGTTTAATGCTTTTTACTAATGAATGTGTATTTATGAAAAGGCAGTATATAATTCAAACATAAACTGAAGTAAGCTTTGGCAATGTATCAAGGCTGCATGCCATTTATTAATCTCTTGGATAAATGCTGCTTCATTTTAAGGCTAGGAGTTAATTAATTACATTCTGTGCCACCTATAGAGAAGAGATACACTTTATAGAAAATCCTCTCATAGATAAATGAATATGCATCTCTAATTTTTTCCTTGGGAAAGATTCCTGGCTGCAGTCCTGTAGCTAGGGGAGCATTCAGTTTTCTTTCTAAGAACAATATCACACTTCTTTCCTTCCAGTTCATGGCACTTGAATGTCATACCCTTTTATGAAAGCAAAGGATGCAAAACAGTTATAAATATTTGTGAAGACAATAGCAGACAATATCTGTCTTCCTTGCAAGTTGCAAATACTAATATATTCATCAATTATAGCTCACAACAAAGAGAAAATTGCACTTCTGTACCTTGAGACCAGAGCTGTTTTATTACTGCTGCATTTTATTCAGTATGGTCTAAAACAGGTTTTACTCTAATGAATATCACAGGCCAAGTTTTCAACAGCTTTAAGCCTGCTGGGCATATGATGGCAGTGCATTTCTTTATATAAATACTATCTTCAATTCTCTGTAGCAACCTGGGGCAGTGTATGTGTGGAAATACTACTGTAAGTGGAATATCTGTTAGACAAAGAAGGTCATCTCAATGTTGATGGTGTTTGAGTTTGAGAGCTCTACATCTTTCCCCAAGTACAAACTTTTCAGGGATGTAATTGCTATTGCCACAGAATTTGATGATTTCTCCTGCACAGGATTTGCTACTACTTTCTACTACTTGTTTAAATTATATCTTCATTTTATTCAATTCAACATTGATGAAACAAAATGTCTGTCACCTGTTAGGCAAATATAATTCCTTTTTATTTCATGCTGTTTGTATAAAAAAATATTCAAAATCAATTACGTGAGGATATAATTTTTCAAGTGGAACTATTTTTTTTTATTTTAGAATGTATCATGTTCTATTTGACTTCTGTATTTTCCAGGACTACTGATTAACAGTAGAAAAAAATCTTACTGTCATGGCTTCCTTTGCACATTATCAACACTGGCTTGCTGTTTTGATGCCAATTATTACATCAATTCCAGTGATGGGATTGAAAAATTGACTGCACAATTTATTGAAATGAATTTTTGGGGAAAAAAGTGACATGGTAATTTATTAAATGCATTCTTTACTGTGATGGTGAAAAAAATCTTAAGCAGCCTACAAGTAGCTATCGATCTCTCCAGACTTAAAATGAAGGTGTTGGTAAAGTTTAGAAAAAAGAGTTTAAAAAATCTGTTCTTGTAATGATCCCGACTTTGCATCTTAATCTTCAATCTCTTTATCTCTGTATTTCAAAATGCATTGTAATTATATAACTTGGGTTTCTTATGCATGATAAAACCAAATCTAATATAAATAATGAGCAAGAATTTTGAGTCTGATATTTGTTTAAGGAGTAGTTTCCTTTTTATCCTTGAAGTTAAATGTTCAAGTCCAGTCCACATGGTAGCCACTGAAAATAATTATCTTTGAATGATTAATGAGGAATTAATTGGTGGTCTCAGTCCATTTCCCAGCACAAATCATAAAACTCAACATCAAAACTATCGTTAATTAATTACGCCAGCATAGAAACCAAGGTTTAAATGTTCTTAAATAGATCACTTTTTTATGTTCTGACATAGTACTGCTAGTTTATGACTGAGACATTTCTAAATTTACATTGGATCTCCTACTCCTATGGTAGCTGCATTTACTTACTTCAGATTGTCATGTTTCTTAACCATTGCCTTCATATTTCATGTATTTTTCTTTCTGATCAATAGATTGAATTGTTATTTTCAAAGTGTTTACAAACACTATAATAAAAACACATATGACACACATGTTGTATACAAAGAAGCCTTTTGTAGAAAATTGTGAGCAGTATCTGGCTATTTCTTTATTTATGCTATTATATAAGCCTTTATTAAGCAGGTGGACTCCAGGTGGAGAGGTGGCTCAAGAAATGGATAGAATTAAGGTGAATTATCCATTCTGTGCAGTCCCTTCATACAGATTAGATTACTCCTGGTTCTCTCTGCAGCTCAGTTTCCTGCACCAGAGAAGAGAGAAAATGTTTACATTCTGAAATATTACAAGACTCTTTCAAATGTATGCCAAATTGGATTTTGAGCAAAAATAAATTAGTTAAGAAATTAAGTACTCAGTCTTCTTGATATAATTTTTTTATCACAGATGTTTGAACCTACACACAACACTCGAGAGAGGAGGGAAATATTATTGCAAATATGTTTGGTATAGTTTACTGCATCATAAATAATTTCATACTCACCTGTCCAAACAGTCTAGGAGATGAAGTTCTGCGGGTATCTTATTCTGGGATGCAAATTTTGACTTGAAAAAAGCTAACAATGTTTTGGTCTTTTTCATCTGGAATTCCTGGCCTAAATACTCTATTTCCTGCATAGGTCACAAAACTCTCATGGAAAGAGAAAAAAAAAAAAAAAAAAAAAGCAACAAAACAATGCACCAGAACACTCCAACCCAAAACATAAAAAAACACCCCAGCCCAAGCTGCTGTAGCTTTCATACACAGCAAAGTTTTTTATGCCTTAGGACAGAATAAAGGATATGTAACTCATTGTTAGATTGCAAGAAGATTAAAAGAAAGCGCTCTACTGAGAACCTGTATAATGATGGCTCCAAGGACACACAAGGAATTTGTTCCACATGTACGCATCAGGGTTTGTTAATTTTGCTGTCACCCACAGGGACTATTCGCTTTCAGCTGGTATTTAAAAAAAAAAAATATCAGAGACAAGGATTCTGAGTCTTATTTCTCGTTTTGAAGAATAAGTTAATAGCAGATCACACGTAATGTTTATAGAATTAGTTTGCTGATAGAAATGTATGGTATTCTCCCTTCAGTGAATTCATTGCAACTCAGCAATTTGAGTACTTTGAATGTGGAGACAAGTGTCAAAGGGGATGTACAACAGCATAAGAATATCTGTCACACTTGAATGAAGCTTCCTGATATATCATCCATGACATATCATTTATTTTTGAAAATTCTCAAGACAAAATTTCAAAACTAGAAATATATTGGAGAAAAATATTTCCAATTACCTACAAAATTTGCTCTGTTAGAGTGGAAGAGAAGATATTGAAAGAAAACTATAAAGTTTAAAAGCCATTCTGAGTGGCAGAAGAATCAAAGAGAATGAGTTCATTTATCACCACTATGCAAAGGATAAAACGCATAACAGGAAAAAGAACTCAGATTTTGAAGGAAATGATTCTTTTGAGATAGCTGTCTAACGTCACAGAAAGGCAACATATGCATATTGTTTACTGGTTTTGAGTTGTCTTTTCGCTCCTGTTTAAGTGCTTTATAAAATTAAGATTCATTTAAGATATCAGGAAGGGATGGTTATTGGTTATTTTATGTGTCTCCAGGTCATTTTCTCACAGTAAGCAGAACAACATTATACAGGCCTTAAAAAATACTAGTTATATCATGATTAAGTCACAGGGATTTGTTATTATTTCTATAACAGTAACCAAAGAAAAAGCAAAGAAGAGAGATTCTGAATACATGTTTATTGTTTTAAGGTATTACAGAACTTAAAATAGTTTTTGTTAAATTAACCCATATGAATGATTTGATCTATGTATATGGCTTCTTACCAGGATATTGGTGTATAACTAGCAGGGGCATGATTAAACTAGAGAAGATAGTATTCACATTTCTACATTCTATCTACCTGTTTCTGGATTTGATTGCTCTGTGAATTCCTATTAAACCTGAATTCCAAAAGGAAAGACACAACATTCACTAAGAAAGCCGAGCATATCTACTTGTTTGTTTTTGTTTTGTTTTGTTTTGTTTTGTTTTGTTTTGTTTTGTTTTGTTTTGTTTTGTTTATTTAGGAAAAAAATTAAATTTCTGCATATATACCGTGCATGCAGGGTTAGACTTGGCTGGCTCACTCACTGTCTTCAATGCAACAGGGGAAGAAAATAAGATGAAAAAGCCTGTGCGTTCAAAAAAATCACAAGCCAATTGCTTACCAGTTAGTGCCACAGGCAAAAAAGGCTTGATCTGGGGGAAAATAGCTTAAGTTATTGATAATTGCAAATGGAGTGGGGCTATGCTTTGGATATGTGCTGAAAACTTTTGGTAATTCAGGGATGTTTTAGCTATTGCACAAAGTCAAAATCTCTTCTGCTTCTCTCACCACCCTTACAGTGGGGAGACTTGGGGTGCACAAGGAGTTGGGAGGGAGTACAGATGGGACAGCTGACCCCAAATGATCAGAGGGATAATTTCATACCATATGGCATTGGGCTCAGCATTTAAAGATGAGGGAAGAAGAGGGAAGGTAGGGGCAGGATATTTGTGGTGATGTCATAGAATCATTATGCATGAGGGAACCCTGCTTTCCTTTAGATGGCAGAAAAACTTTCTGCCTATAGAAAATAATGAATAACGTGTTTGTTTTGCTTTGCTTTGTTTGCTTGTGCATTCAGCTTTTTTTTCACCTATTAAATTGTCTTTATCTGGATTAATGAATTTTCTCACTTTTAATCTTCTGATTCTCTCCTCCATCTCACTGGGCAGGAATGGGGCGGGATGGGATAGGATGGGATGGGATGGGATGGGATGGGATGGGATGGGATGGGATGGGATGGGATGGGTGAACAGCTGTGTAGTTTTTAGTTGCTGGCTGAGGTTAGCTGTGGTATGCTGTTAGTCTTCTCCAGCATGAGTTGCCTTTCATGGGTTACTGTCCTTCAAGGAATTACCCATCACAGGTCCTTTCTAAAGATTCCAGCACTTCAAGAACTGCTTCAGACTGGGTTCTTTCCATGGAGTGCAGTCCTACAGGAATGGACTGCTCGATTGGGTCCTCTGTGCATCACCAATCTGGCCAGCAACTTTGCTCCAGCATGGGCTCCTGTCCCTGGGCTTCAGCTTCTGACAGGAGCCTGCTCCTGTGTGAGCTATCCACAATCTGAAGTTTCCTTCTGGCATCCAAGTGCTAGGGCATGATATCCTCCACACGCTGTAGTATGGATATCTGTTCCAATATGATCCCCCATGGGCTGCAGGAGATTAGCCTGTCTCATCATGCACTTCATCACAGGCTGCTCAGGTGTCTGGAGCACCTCCTCTTCCTCCTCTGTCTTGATCTTGGTGTCTACAGGTTTGTTTCATGTTTTTCCTCACTTCCCACTCCTTAAATACACTTTCTCTAAGATGTCAGTCCTTTGGCTGTGGGACTCAGCAATGCTCTGTGGTTGGAGACAAATGGAACTTTCCCATGTGTCCAGCACAGGGCAGTCTGAGATCTTCCTCACCCTTGCCTGGGCCTGACAGAGGCAGGCCTGGGCACCTGCATCCTATAAAGGAAGTAAGAAACCAATATGCTTACAAAAGGAAACTGAGAAATAAAACTTCCGAAGGAATCTGAAAATTTACCATCAGCCACCAAGATGAAAAAAAATAAAACCAGAACCATTCATGTAGTTGGGAACCTTGTACAGACTCTGTCATTATGGCCTTTAAGGGATAACTGGCTATGATTATGGTTTTTAGGTGATCAGAGCAGTGCCAGTGGGAGACTGAGTTGTTCAGAAAGCCATAGGGAAAAAATTTCAAAAGATCATTGTTTTTTAAAGAGATGAGTGCAAAAAATTAGAAAGAAATAATAATTTCTGTAGCTTTCAGCTTTTCTCACAGGATTGTAAACTTATGATACTGTTAGTATACTGGTGCTTTTGAAAATACTCTTCCTTGTTTGCATTGATGTTAACTGATTATTTCACTGTCTAGACAAAAAAATCCTCTTCTAGCATGACCAAGGGCTGTTCTCTAACAGGCTTTTGTTGAAGTGTGCATGAAGAAGGAAAGCTGGAATAAAATACCTCCAAAAGTACAATGACGCACAACAAAAAGAAATTCTAAGTTAAGGAACAGTCTCTGAAGATAGTGAGAAAGTTTATTGCATTACAGGTTGTTTGAAATGGAAGAAGGTAAAAAAATAAAAGCTGACATGGGTGATAGGGGAAAAGAAAAAAAACACATACTTTTTGTGTTTAGGTCTTATTTATATGTGTTATTTCAGGACTGAGATATTACAGGTAGAAAACAAACATATTCTTCACTGACATTCTATTGATACTCCAAGGAGAGTAATTTCATCTTTTATATAGTCCTGCTGATAAATAAATGAATTTCTGCTTAAACAAGTCAATTTACACTGAAATGTTGCAATTAGATTTTAGGTCATACTATAGAAATGCAAATGTTGGATGAATATTGAACCAGCATTTATAAGGAAATGAGTGGACAGGCATGAAATACATAGTTCCACACACATCATGAGATGAAGGTATCCAGAGTAGCTGAACAATGTATTTTCTTATAAATCTTAAGTGAATTTTTGTTAAAATAACAAAGAACATTAATAGAATTATGAAAAAAATAAGATTTAAAGAAATTTTAAAACATTACCTACTCCATTCCTGAAATGCAATGTCAACTAAATTTTTTCCTATACTTACAAAATGTTTATTTATGTTTCACAGGTTTCCGTTACTGGAGGGTTTATAGTAAAAGTCCCTCTTCCCCAGTCTATTAAAAATAGACTGTTAAAACGATACAGTTTTATGAACTGAGTAGTTCTGTTTGAGGTTTGTTCTTTTATCTTTTCCAAAGTTAGTTGTCCATATATTTGTAGTCAAATTCTTTTTAGGAAGAGGTAGATAAGTATCAATGTTGCCAAATCTGAAATGGGCACCAGCACGCAGTTACTGAGATATTTCTATGTGTCAGCACTTTGCTTTCTGGCATTTTTACTTGTGGAAATATGTATATTCTGCAGAAAACTCTAGCGGAGATCACAAGCAAGGATGTCCAATGGGTACACCCAAATTGTACCAATTACACAACTTTCTACAATGGGTACACCCAAATTGTACCAATTACACAACTTTCTATCTCTTATTTCTTGATTCTCCTTCTGGCTGTCCTCAGAGCTGCCTTTTCCCTTCTTTGTCTCCTCTTAAGCATGTAACTCTCATTTAATTACTTTTCCCCTTTAGCCTCAATTTTGCTTTATATATACCCAAATTTTCTATTTCTTATACCATTACCAAGGTAATCTCTGACCTTTACAGTTTTACAGATCTAGTTATTAAGGTGTTGTTGACATCAGAAAATTGTACTTCTATAAAGGCCCCCAGTATCCCCTGCCAGCAGTCTGTGATATTCAGTCATAACTGCCCTCTAAGCAACTGTGAAATGTGATGGTCCTTCATAGTGCAATCATTAACATTTGCCAGCTGTTGCAGTGTTATCTATTATGTCCAAAAATTTTTCATGTCACAACCAGTAGATTTTCATATCCTATTCAGTCAGCTTAATGTCAGACCAGGCCATAGTCAGTGGCTCAACTCGCCTATCTCTGTAGTCTAACATTATCCTCCTTTATTGGGGGTAGAGGGCATGTGAAGTTCATAAAACTAATATTTAGCCAAAAAGAATGCAAAGCTTCTAAATTCCATTACTCCAGTCTCAACAAGAGATTCTATAGCTTCACCACAGCATAGAGTATTTCTTATTGCCAGCTTAGTGAGAAATGTAATTTTTGTCTTTATACATTAAAGCATATTAAAATATACCCAATATCCAACTCTCTTAGCACCAACAAGTTTTCTGTGGTTCATTAACTACAGCACAAAAAATACTAGCAAATGGCTTCAGATGCACTCTTTTGAATTTATGTAAAATCACCGGAATATCAACTGCAGTTATCACACTGTTTATGATGTGTGATACTTCCACAAAGACAAATTCTTTCTCAGCAAGCAGAACCAGAGATGTCCTGTAGCGTGTGCAGCAAAATTGCTTTTGTTGATTAGTTAGCTCATGCAGTAAACAAAACATTGAGTTCTCAACCAAAACCTCAGGCTGTGAATGTCACTTTACAGTTCACAGATAAGTGTTGTTATAATACTTACTGTAAATATTCTCCAGTCACCTTTTTTCCGCATAATTTTTACCTTAAATTTTGACTTTGCTTATGGCATAGATCTCATTACTCATCAAATAAAAAAGACATGCAGAGTATCAATTTATTAAATCATTATCAGATACTTACTATTTTGATGAAACGATGAAAAAAAATAAAGTCAGTATTCTGCCCATTAAAGCAAAAATACATAATTTTAAATAAAAGTAGTTTTGATTGTTTTCTTTACATGTTTTCATCAGCAGTACTTAAATAAAACTTTTTATAAAACTTCTGTTCTTTTTGTTGTTGGGATCATGGTTAGAAACTAAGTGGGAAAAGAAAGGCCTCATTAAAGAACTACCTTCCACAGTTCTCTTATGGACAGACTACAAACCATTAGTCAAGGAAGGCTGCTTGCTTTCTCTCCAAACAAGAGGCTGAGAAAGTACTAACAATTCTGGAGAAAAGTGAAAGAATGTACAATCAAATTATCACTAACGTTACTAGACTAGATCTGTACTTCTCCATCTCTGGGAAACCTGGTATCCAAGACCCAGAATGGTACAAAGACCTATTGATGTCTTGTAAGAAAAGTTCAGAGGGATGGCTGAGTCTACACAGGTATTTGATTCACTGAGAGACCAAAGTCAAAGTGATAGCAAAACAAAAAAATATCTCAGTGATTTTCAAGTATCTTTCTGGATACACCAAGTAATATGATTTGAAACAGATTAGGATTTGTAATCTGTGGATTTATTAACATGATTTATCAATACAATTCATCAGTAGTCTGTGAAATATACATCTACTATCAATATCAGCAATAAGACAAATAAATGCCGATACTATAACCTGACAAAATATTAATAAAAAAAATTCAGTTTTCTAAAGACTCTTCTACAGCTGTCTAGAAAATATTTTTATCACTGTTCCAATGATTTTTCCAGTTACATCCACATTCCAAATAATTTATAGATGTGATAAAACCCTACTTCACACTTTAAGTGCATAGAAGGTTTTAAGAACAGTCATTTCCACGGAGGAAAGGATGAGAGGGGCCTGAGTCTACAGTGAGTGGTCAGCATCTCAAATAATTCGCTAGGAGAGATGTGATGATAATGATGGCTTCTAATTTCTAGCTCCAGAATCAGATCGTAAAAATTTTTGTGTGTTGCTAACACACCTTGTTTTTTCTTAATTGTTCTACAAGTCCATCTTGTATCTGAATTTACTGTGTATCAAGTTCTTGGCATTTTATATATGTTAATGTAAGTAATGCATGAAACAATTTAACATAAGTGGAAATGAACATTGACCATCTATTTATCTAACTGCATTCAGGTAATTTATTCTTTTTTCAGGTCAAGAACTAAAATAAATCTAAAGACAGCTGGGTTGGAACCAGGGGAACGAGCTTTTGGATTCAAGGTTTTTTTCCAATCCACACCATGAGCTGGAAATATTTTGCCGAATAAAAGCCTGATGAAGTATAAATCAGGAGTGAGATAAAGAGCCAAAAGTCTCTTATCTTTGAAATTTTCAGACTTATAAAAATTCAAAATAAATTGTGTCCTGGAGTAGAATTCAAAAGACAAGCATCCTTGTTTCCTAGATAGCAAATGGGCAAAGCTTCTAATTTATTAGTGCTAAGCTGGAACAAGCTGGAATCAACTGGGAAGAAAACATCTTTTCAATGAAGGATCTGAGAGCTGACCATGAACATGAGCCAGAAATTGTCCATGAAGTGAAAAAGGTCAGCTGTACTCTGGGATGTATTAACATGATGGTGGACACAGCAGGAAAGAACATCTTCAAAATCCACTGTTCCATATTCAAAAATTAACAACCCTATAGACAACCCATAGCTGGTACCAAGCTGTTTTTATCTTTTAAGAAAGACCCCATGATTTGACAAAATTTCCACTGATAAAAAATTAATAAAAAATAATAAAATTATTAAAAAATAATAAAATCAAGGTCTAAAATACAAATATGTCTGTTATCCAAACACTGTGTTTCTTTCTAGGTGTTTGGTTTTCAGTTCGTTTGTTGAGGGGTTTTTTGGGTTTTTTTGGGATTTTTTGATTGGTTGATTGTTTGGTTGGTTGACTTGGTTGGATGGTTGGTTGGTTGATTTGGTTTGATTTGGGGATTTTTTGTTTGTTTACGTTTGGTTTGGTCTGGTTTGTCTTGGGTTTTTTTCCTTTTGTTTTTATTCTCTGTTACTGCAATATATTTATTTGTAGTCCCCTCTGCCTACAGCTTTGTCTCCTATTTTATACTGCTAAAATAATGCATAATCACATTGATTTTAATAGGATATTGGTCAAATTAGTAAAATATCTATCATCAAATCAATTAACACTACAAATGCCAATTATTTTTATTTAAATTAACTTCACAAGTATTTTCCACAATCAGAAAAGTTTGCAAAACTGAAGCTTTGTGGGTTAGCTGCAGGAAATCTGTCTGTTTTTGTATAGTGACTGACTCCATACAATACTTCTTTGGAGTGAGATGAAAAATGTATACCTGTCCAGGAAAGAGACAAGAATTTGTAATTTCATCTTAGAATTTACTCTAATTCACTTTTATTCATTCAAGATAGATTATATTCCCTTGTATTTCACCAAATTTGACATTTCTCTATAAATTATCTGCTTCAAACTTTCATTTCTGTCCATTAGCTTCTCAGTTTAACAAGTGATAAGATTTTACTTGTCACGTGGATTGATTAAATATATCTTCCTTATAGAAAAATAACAAAATAAATCCTGCTAGTTTAGAGGAAAAGAAGGACTAAGTAAGCCTCATAAAAATGACTGAATTTTAATTGTATGTTTTACTTGGGTCTAGTCAAAGATCATAAACTTCATGACAAGCTTAATCTCAGGAATTAAAATGCCTAGAAGCTTGCCTCTTCTGAGCATCTTGAAAAATAATTTGGTCTCTCTTCCTCAATGAATATATCTTTATGAAAGGTATGATTGCTATAAAATATAATCCATCAAATCAATAAATCTTGAAATGCCTTAGGACTTCTGTAGTATACTCTCCAGTATACAACATCCCTGTGCAAAAATAGTTTCAAAATATTTTGATCATTCATTTTTTTGCCATAGCCATTACCCAATGGCTCATTTACAGTGGGATGATACAGTCTTATACTCCTGCTATTAACTAAATTAATTAATTAACTAAATTAATTAAAATCAATTATTTTCTTTATTTTTTTCGAAGTTTGAGCTTCAGGAACAGAAACAAAGGCTCCTGTGACAGTAAAGCCTGGAAGTTCACAATTGCTAACACCAGGAAAACAGCTCCTGCTCCATCTGCAGAGTCTTAACTACAGAATGGAGTCTATGACTTGATTTCAGAAAAGGATCCCTGAAACTTCTGGAACATGGAAGCCTGGATGTTTTTCTCATCAGTCCTGCCAGTGAGGAGAGAAAGGGCTAATAGCTGGTTGTGCAGCAGGTGTCAGAAACAAGGTTTTGGTTGGTATAATCATGCTAAGTAGGTGAAAAGAGGGAATTGCTCTTTATGTACGAGAGAAGTAGGAATGTATGGAGGTTTCTGTAGGGACAGATGATAAACCAGCCGAGTCCTTATGAGTCAGAGCTGGGAAGCAGAGTGGCAGGGGGGATGTGATGTTGCAGTTATCTGCTGCAAACTGCCTAATCAGGAAGAATTAAGCAGATTAGATACTTTCTAATCAGGAAGAAATAGATATTTCACAGTCACAAGCTTAGATCATCATGTGTAGCATAACCATCCTGAATTCTTCTGGAAGGATAGCGCAGAAAGACAAAAGTAATTCAGGACTATATTGACTACATCTTCCTGTCACACGTGGTTGGGGAACTGATAAATGAAGACATGATGCTGGTCCTCAAACTTACAAACAAAAACCAGTAGTTGAACATGTGAAGGCTGGAGGCAGCTTTGGCTGCTGCAACAATATGACCTCCTGAGAAGAGGAAGAAAAAAAAAAATAAGGCAACATATCACTACATTTCAGGAGATCGCACTTTGGACTCAACTGGAAATATCTTTCCAGACCCCAATAAGAAATGGCTTGAGGGTAAGAAGGTTCTGTAGAGGGGTCTGTACCAGTGGTGTTAGGCAAACTGAATGAGGTTCAACAAGGTCACATGCTACAATCTGACCTGGGGTAACAACCTCATGCAACACTATAGATTGAGGAAGAGTGACAAGAAAGGTGCCCAGTGGAGAAGGACTTTGGGGTAGAGATGAACAGCTGGCTGAACATGATTCAGCGTGTGACCAGGTGGCCAAAAAAGCCAATGGCATCCTGGCCTTTATCAGGAATAGTGTGGCCAGAAGGACCAGGGCAGTGATTGTCCCTCTTTACTCAGCACTTTTCAAGTAATACCTTGAATACTACATCCAGCTCTGGGCTTGTCGCTACAAGAAGGACATTGAGGTGCTGGAGCATGTCCAGAGAAGGGTGAGAGAGCTGGTGAAGGGCTGGGAGTGCAAGTCTCATAATGAGTAACTGAAGGAACTAGGAGGCTGAGGGTAGACCTTATAACTCACTATAACTTGCAATTATTGGACTCCAGGACATAGGCTTGCAGAACCCTCACCTTTCTTGAACTGTCAGATCCGCCTCAGTACTTTCTCCTAGCATAACAATCATGTGTCCCTCAGATTGCAATCTTGATTTCTTATCTGTCAACAGACTTTTTGGCAGGCCTTTCTTAACACTCTGTGCTAAGCTTATAAAGCTGTGCCATTTCTCAGGTGGGTCCTGGATCCACAAATCCTCTGCGTGGCAGGCTTGCAGCATGGGTCAGTCTGGGTTGCCGTACTCTTGTTAACCTTCTGGACATCTTTCTTTTTTCTGTCTAATAACTGTCTTGGTACTCACATCTCACATTTGATTTTACATGTAATACTTAAACCCATTACCTTAGTTTCAGCGTCTGTCTTTGAAAAAAAAAACAACTAATTTATTTACTTGAAGTCATCAACAGACACTATTATCCAAAGAGACAGGTAGACCTCTGAAAAGTAGGAGTCTGGGGACCTTTTAAGAATATAAGAAACAATGACAATTCTGAATATTTTGTTCCTGAAAGCACAGTATTTCCTGCCATTACACGTTAAGTAAAGTTCAGTGGATAGTCATCTGTTTGGCTTTAAATAACTCTTCTAAAATTGATTGTGAATATTTTCAATGAATTACCCTTCATGCTAATTCATGCACAAGAGAATGCATCGCCCACAAGCCATGGTCTGTTTCCCTCATGCATGCTGAATAGCCTCTGCACCTTGAGAATTCTTCCTCATTTCAATTCCAACTCCCATGAATAAGGGTGTGATAATGTCTATTAACAGCAAAGAATTTATTCCCTGATAGGCAGATATTGTGATCAGATGTGTCATTTGAAACATGTCCTATCAAATAAGGATAAAAGCTGTCAGAAATGTGATAATGTTTTACACAAGCTTTATTTAGTGTAGATGAAAATAATCTGATGGATAAAACTCAGTCTTCTCTATGTACCTTTTGTGCCATTCTTTTGTATGTGTTTACCTCCCAATAAGTTTCAAGGAAAACCCATTGAGCTTATTAGGTTTTCAGTTTATACTTAAGCATTTGGGAAAGTCATTCCAGAGATAACAGAACTAGAGTGCACACTGAGACCTCTAAACAGCCTCCAGAATGAAAGTTCCACAATTAAGAAAGGATAGTTTTCTGTCTTCATTTATCAGTAGTTTCTTTCTGCATATAATTCAGGGAAGCAACATTTGTAGGTGCAGTTTGCTCTATGGATCTACTTATAGTCCTAGTTCAGATAAACAATTAGTCAAGAGATTTACCTGTGCCAATTTGTCTGTAATATGTAAAATAAGGGAAACAGCGATCCTTTGGTTTTGAGAAGGTATTTTCTATTTTAATTTAGGTTTCACATGGGGAAATATTGAAACATTATCAACAGTCAGTAGAAACGTGTTTAGTCTTTATCTGTGATATTGATATCAGTTATTTCATAGACTGGAGATTACCTGTCCCAGAAGTGAATCCCCACATGCAGAATAGTAACCATGTCACTAATTTAACTTTCCATAAAATGAAAAAAAAACTATGAAATTATTTCTCTTCTTGCTTTCAGGTCCTTGATATGTGGATTCATTTTGTGGCTAAAGCATGACAGATTCACATAGGAGCTAAATTTACACAGGAAAAGACATATCGTGTCCTCAAGACAGCAGTAAACATTGACACTTGATAACCTTGTCAGGAACATGAAAAATGCTGGAGATCATAAAATACATGAAACTCCATAAGAAACAAAAAAAATGATCAGAAACACTGACAACACTGACACCACAACAAAACGATCTGTTATGATGACATGCAAGACATTTACTAGATAAAAGGCATGATCTCCAGTTTTAGAGGTTTATGTTTCTTTATTGCATATTAACTATTTCCTGTTGACATATAAATATTTTCAGGGAAATGTATATAATTTTTTTTTAAATGTTGGTTATTTTTTTGTTTATTTTTCCTTTATAAACTCCTTATAGTAATTCCCTTGGAATGTAGTTGCAAGTGGAGGTTGGCAAAAAGCTAAAACTGCATCTAGTTAATATATGATTAGAGGATGGATTTTTCATAAGCAACTTTGTTGCTATTGATGCATTAAAATTATGACAGCAACTGGAACATTTATTCAAAATGTATACTTCTATCATAATATATCAAATGCCTTAAACATATTTACCTTGTTTATTTCTATGTAGTAATGTCTTTCCTTGTATTATGAACTTAAGAATGTCATGTAAGTTAAACTTATTTAAAATCTTGGTGAATATGGACAACCTCAAGAAATATTTTCATTTATTACAGCAAGGTTTTTTATAAATGCAGAAATACAATCTTAGTATTTTTGTCATTTCTACTTCCCGGCAGACTTGAAAATATTTATGGCTTTCCAAAGCCAAAATATTTATTATTGCATGGAATTGTCTTGATCTATTTCTCTTTCCCTCTGTGCCATCTGTGGCGTCCTGTCCCTATCATCCCCACATGTTCAAGACCTAGTTTGGTTTCAAATGCCTTTAAAATAAAAACTACTTGACCCATTGAAACATCCCATAATAAAGAACAGAAAGTTAATTTGTAAATCTTGAATTTTCTGTAGTTTATACCTCTATAAGCATAAAAGCAGCTTCATAAATTCACCAAAGTGTCTCACTTGAAAAATCCTTTAAACAAACAGAAATATTTATTCTAACACAATGTATACAATGTTTGCAAAGGCCCTCCATATGTATACTGCACAAGCATGTATTTTCACACTATGATGCACCAGTATTATTATTTCAGTCATCTTTGGCTACAAAATTAATGTAAAGGAGACCCATGTGCACACAAACTCAGCAAACAAGAGAATGAAATAATAATTCACTTTAAAACACACATGATGCTACACTGCAGAAGACAACTAAAGTAACTGAGGCAATATTTTAGTCAGGTCTATTCCTCTACTAGACATTCCTCTCCAGGACCTCACTTCTTGGACCTTCTATTAGATTAAATAATTAGTTTAGGAGCATTTAACTTAATGTTTGTTGTCCTATGAAAGCCTAAGCTGTCATCCAATCTAGGAGGCCAGCTCTTCATTAAATGTGAAATTAGATACTCAGTTAATGATGTTTTATCTCTTATTTGATGACTGACAGTAAATCTGGTGTGTTCTCTGTCTGAATCCCTTAATAGGTTTACAGAGAGTTAAGTCTGACTTTGGTCTTCCATTAACAGCAAGACTTTGCTGGTTTGAATGTTCTGCTTGCTTAATTATTTAGTGGCTCGGTAGCACAGACAGATTCTACAAAAGCCAAATGATCATTCACAGCAACAAATGGACACCGTAATCTTAACAAGATTATCATAATAAAGAGTCATCAGAGAAATTAAAATTATCTGCTTTAATTATGAAATTATAACCCCATTAACTCCTCTGCATGAAAAGCAGGAATTGGGGAATAGCAACGAAGAACCCAGAGATGGCTATTACAAAGTTGAAAGCAAATTAAAGAGGGGGTGAAGGAATTTGCTGTGTGGGCTCAGATATTGCAGGTAATTTATTTTTCAGCATATGTTTCCTATAGATTAGGCTTTTCAAAATGAAGCCATGAGAACTGTGGGATTTTTCTTTGTCTCGCCTTTTTTTTGGCCTTTTTTCACCCGGGTTGTGTTTACCAGCCTAAGACAAGCTCTGTTGAAAGCTACAAACTTAAAAGCAGACCCTTATTTAAATATGCCTAAAGCTGTGAATTAATTATGCCCTAAAAAAGTTATTAGAACAATATTGCTGCTAATTCATTATTTATGGCTACTTGTTGAAAAGTTTGTAACAGTAAAAGTACTGAACTGACATTTCTAAAGACATTAAAATGAAAATGAGGTGAATTTAAAGAGAAAAAAAATATTAAATGGCAAGCTTTTACCAAAGTAGTCTTCAATAATTCATATGTTAGCCGCATTTTTTTACTTCTGTACAAATGTAATATTCATGACTACTTAATTATTTTTATATTACTTTTTATTTGAAAAAATAAATTTAAAAAGCCTCAACAAAAGGTTTCCTCAAAGTACCTCTACACCTGAAGAAAAATATTTGGCGTCATTATCTCATAATGTGAACTTATTTACAAAAAACTTAGGTAATATATTTGTTAGTAACAGGTATTGTCCCTTAATTTTAAATTTAATGGTTTTCTATAACTTTAATAAATTAAAATTCTGAATATCAAGTAAGTAAATGTAACCTGACTCTTCTCAGCAGCAAAATGTGTGAAAAAGGACAAAGGCCAATTGTGTCTTGGGGGATTCAAAATGGACATTGGGAAAAAAAATCATCAGCAAAATATTACATTAAAAAAGAATACGTGATGAAAAAGTGATGGGATTTTCTTCCTTGGAGAAATTCAAGTTCTTGCTAATCAAAGGCCACAGCTGACATGATGAAGTTCAGGACATAGCTATACTTGGTGTGGCAGGAGCAGAAGATCCTTCAGAGATCACTTCAAACACTTTATTTTACTTTTTGCAGGTTTGCATTACTGATACATATTGATGAGTATAATTGTTTTTAAGTCACTTATGGACAAATTAAAAGTATATTTATGTTATACAAATTTGCGTGAACTTTGATTATATAACTCAGGTTCAAGAGATGGGAGAGAAAATTGTTGGCACAATGGCTAGAGTGTATCCCTGGAAACTAAGTCTAATCACCTGAGCCACAAATCCATGCATTTCCTTTCCACAAGCAAGTATCCTTGGGTTGCACAGTGCAGAGCTCAGGTAGGTGGATATATTGAATTCTCCTATCTTTTAAGGATAACAGGAAAAGATGTTGACTTTCAGCTGGAACAGGCTTGTAGCCTCAGCTGTTAGAATTCTTAGTACAGTTCACAGAGAGAGAGACCAAGTCATGCAGACTTGATTAACCTTTTCAGGCTCCGAAAGGTGTTATATATATCCATGTACAGTTTTATCCATGAGCTTTTCATGGGAAAAAAAAAAAAAAAAAATCACTTCTGAAACAACTCACATACTGTAAAGCTTTGCAACATCCTCATAGCTTGCAGTCCATCCTTTTTTAGTTCTTGGGGTTTTTTTCTCTCTACTATTAATTTTTTTTTTTCCAATTTTATATCTATTTATTGCTTTCAAGTTCTGCTTCCTTCAGCACCACCAACCAATTTTTAGTAAATACTATTTTAATCTCTGAATTTGTTTTCCTGTAATGCTTGTCAAATACTATATGGTTTAGGAATTCTCAGTTTAAATTGCTTCCAGCATTATTTTACCCACCCTTTTTCTAAATCTGGAGAGGCCTTCTGTACCATCAGACATAAAAAGCCTTAAAAATTATCAATGAAAAAAAGACAAAGATTACTGAGATGTCAGAATGGCAAGCAAAATTGTTTGGATCTGAGATATTACAAAAATAAATTATTCTCTCCTCTCCCCTCCTCCCCCTAGTCAGACCCTCTGTAAAATTAGATGCTGCAACAATTTTAAGAAATTATATAAATAAAATAGGTACCAGAAAGTTGATGAACAGCAAGCCTAAGAGACTTTGACAACTGTAACTGTGAGAAGTAAATGCAAGTACTGTGAAAAACAAATATGGATAGCATGACAGAAACAAAATAGGGAGGTAAGTGACAAGTACATCCACTGAGCTGCCACAAATAGCAATTATATCATAATGATCAAAAGACAAGCTGGCAAACATAAGAAACAATGCTGCATTGAAGGAAAAAAAGTAAATGATCCTGATGCAAACTTAAAGGCAGACCTTGGTTCCATTGCAAATTGTAGCAATAGAAGAAGTAGCAGCTGTATGCATAAAAGTGTCCTTGCCAGTAGTAAAAATAGTGGTTTACAGAGTACACAAGTGGGAGATCAAAAGAAAATGGAATACAAAATCCTTCAAAACATTGACTTCAGAATTGTGAGGGGACAATAAGGTATTGTAAGGTAAAGAAATGTACGACTCATAACAGCAAAATACACAGAGGAGGTAATTGTGTGGCTGTGACTGTTTCCTTAGGATATTGCCCTGCCAATAATGGCATTTTTCATCTACAACCATTAGATACAAACAATTAATTTTGCTACAGTAGTGGAATGTTATCTGAGCTTTCAAAGCATCCATCATTATTCATTCAACACATCCATTATGAAGCAGGATTCCAAACAAGAGATTATATGTGTCTTCTTTGTCTTATGTTTGTCTTCTTCAGAATATTCTGTGATTCTGTGTGATTCAGTAAACTTTATAGAAGCCCACAAAATTTGTAACATCTGCAGTACAGGAAAATCTATATTGCTTATTTTAGGTTTCCAGCTAAAAGCCTGAGCATCAGTAGAATGATCCAAACCAACCATTTAAAGTGTTTACACTCCTCACAAAATTGTTAGGGAAAGATAAATGCTTTTACAAAATAAAATATAAAACCTGTAGAGATGTAGACACCTTCTTAAAACAAACAAAAGAAAACTCGAACATATCTGAATTTTTGCTACTCCTCATCCTAGGCTCAGGGGTCTGTTTAGGATCTAAAATATGTTCTAATCCTCTGACAGTATATAAGCCTAATTATTTTGAAGACAAAAGAATAGAGAAGACCAGATTTTGCATAAAAACACTTGCAGTGAGACTACTCACGAGGGCAGTTAGAGAACTAGATTTCAACTTTGTCCCCAGACTGAGCCTTTGTCTTATGTGTCTATATCCTGAAAGACTTCTCTCTTTGTCCAGGCCCTAAGGATACTCAAACGCTTCATGGTCCCTGCCCAAGCTCCTCTGAGACCCTCCCTCCACCCTGCCCATGGTCCAGAACCCCAGACTGCCCAGCCCAAGACATCAGTCCTTATACCAGGGAAGCTGTGCAACGAGTGCCAATCTCCACCTCTATCCCTGGTGCTGCTTGCTGGATGGACCTTAGACCTATTTCACAGCCTTATTTCTGACCCTGACTTACCTGAAGAGGTAGACATTATGAAGCGGATTTTCATTTATACTCAGGTTTCCTTAGTTTATTTTTGCTGTGTAAAGGGAACTAATTTTTCAAAGCCTCACCCAAATCATCATAATTTTTTTCATTGAACTACTGCTTTCATTACAATTTTCTTTTACATTAAGTTGGAATACATACTTCATATTTGATATCAATCTTCCTTTTTTTAATTAACATTATTATATAATTAGAAAATCCAAAGAAATACTGAAAAACAACATTTGAAACTATCTTTCATTTGTGAATTTTTAGTAATACATTGATCATTAATACTTTGCAATATCTTATTCGATAAAAGAATTTTGTCTGTTAACCAATAAAGTCAACAGAAAAATAAAAATCAGTCAAGATTTAACAGTTACACCAAATAAATTGGTTAAAATCAGGAAAACATAGTCATCTTGGAATAATGTTTTGCATGAAAACAGTTTTCTGTTCTTCGGGGTATAAAACTGATGTTTTATACACCTGACACCTCTGTGAAATACTCTACTGTGCCATACATTAAGCCAGAAGCAGAGTTTATTTGCAAGCTGGGCAAACACATGTTAACTGAAATTCTCTATTCTCTATTTAATGCCTTCAAAAGGATTAAAATATTAATAACAGCTACTCAGAATGCTAACAAAGAAATTTAGGACATATGGTAAACAAGCAGTTTCCTGAGCTGGAAAAGGGTGATATTTTAGGACCTATGAGCATTGTTTTTCCCTGTTTGTGTTAATAACATCCTGAGAAGCTACAATATTTTTTTCTACTTGTACAACCTCAGAAACAAATAATTATAATCCTATTATACACATACTTAGCTCAGATGTGTGTTTTTCTTTTTTTTCCTAGTCCTAACTTCTGTGTACAGAAGAAGAAGTCCTCTTGGTATGGGGATAGAAACTTCCAATCTAATAAAGGAATAATGATGATATAACAGGAGATGTCTCAATATGCCATATCAGAGTGGAATATATGGCGATGCATCATGGAAACATGATTATGCATTTATACGGATTACAGCACTGCTTCTGACTCACCTGTGTCTCTCTCCCCTTTACATAAAGCAAAGGATACCCTCTGATGTATAAAGATAGGTCTGATTTTCCCCTTCTCTGAAATAAAATATCCTAAGTTAGAACTGACATCTTAAAACTTCTCTTGTACTTCTCACTCAAGGAGGTTCCAGATTTTAAGTACAGTTTTTCACTCAAAAAAAAAAAAAAATCCATTTGAAAATGAAGATAAATAATTTTTGAAGCTAGCAGATTTTTTCTGAGAACCACATTTAGCTTTTAAAGTAAGTTTTGGTATATAGTACCATAGAAATTGAGAACAAGTATTAACTTGATAATCAACTAGTTTTTTATTATAATTTATTTTTGAAATATCTCAGAAATACTTATTCAACCATAATGATGCTAATGACATGGAGTTTTGGTGTATATGTATATATATATATGAAGGAACAATTCAGTCCTGTACTTGTTAAATACCAAAATATTATGACTTCAGTGGGTTAACCTTGATCAGAAGTCCCGCACTTTAGCCATTCTCATACTTCTCCCTTCCTCTCTCTGTCAGATGGGAGAGAAATGTGAAAGTGTAAAAGTGAGAAAACTCATGGTTTGGGATAAAAACAGTTTAATAGGTAGAGCAAAAGCTGTGTGCACAGAAAAACAAAGAATTAATTTACCACTTTCCATTGGCAGGCAGGTGTACAGCCATGTCCAGGAAAGCAGAGCCCCATCAAGTGTAATGATCACTTGGGGAGACAAACATTGTCACTCCAAGCATCCCCTGCTTCCTCCTCCATCTTCCAACTTTATATGCTGAACATGATGGCATGTGACATGGAATATCTCTGTGGTCAGCTGGGGTCAGGATGTGCCCCATTTCAACTCCTTGTGCACTCCCAATCTCACCGGTGGGGTATGGTGTGAGGCAGAAAAGACACTTGAGGCTGTGTAAGCCCTGCTCAGCAACAGCTAGAACATCTGTGTTATTAAAGATGCTTTTGCTCCTAAACACAAAAGATGGCCCCATACTGATTACTACAAAGAAAATTTACTCTGTGCCAGCCAAAACCAGTGCATAGAGCAAATGCACCTAGAGAATAGCATCTTTACCACTACATAAACCACAGTTCAAGTTGCAGGCCTACAGCAGCTCTTGAAGAGAACAAGACTGTGGGAAGAACTTCAGACAGATTTCCTCTGTGCCTCGTATTTAAGCAGATGAGAAAGTATCACCTCTATAGCACTTGTGAAAGAGTATCTGTTTCAAAGGTCTGTCAAGAATACAAAACCAGGAAGACTGTATATCTGCAAGTCAGAAGGGTAGAGCTGTTTGGATGTGCGAGCTGCTACCTTAAAAAACACCTCTTGTTTCTCACATATATCAAAATGATGAATAAATCAACATATTAATTCTCCTCTTCTAACTTTCTGAAGAATGGCTTTGGATCAAATGGAATGAGCAGTATTCTAGGAAACTGGTCTTTAATAATGGAAGAACAACTAAAAAAAGTGGAAAAAACACAAAAGAAGAAAAAGTGGCGTTCCACTTTTCACAGACATCATGGTTTCTGTGGTCATTAAGAAAAGACTGAAAGACCATCCTCTTCCTTCTTCTGAATGCCAGGAATAAACTCCATTTCTTCTTTCACTTTTCCTTCATTTCCATTTTGTCCCAAATTTATGCACATATCTAAGAAGATAAGGCAGCAGACAGTAAGGACAGGAGGCCTCTATCCAGAAATCAAAATAATAGAGTGTTTTTCTACTTAACACAGTGCAAAGGAAACCTCAGAAAACAGAACAAAATAAGGATATAATACCTTAAAAAATAAATAGTAAAAACAAAGTTATCTCAAGACATCCATTTTGCAACATTAGTTTCAATCTATGCTCCTACAACCCACTGAGGAACTGAAAAGCTGAAATTCATCTTTCTGTGATAGACATCTTATTATACTTCATATTAACTAAAAGGTACAATTCCTTGCCATTTCTGAATCTCACATCAACATAAATCAGATGGGAAGCACTATGTGATAGCAATTCTCTGTCAGGGTTTTTAGATATTTTATATGCTGTGTGAAGCTGCTTAGAGAATCAGAATGTTAGAATAAATCCTGGTGGACAGGGTTCAGTGGTTACAAAGCAGGTGAGGTAGCCACAGGTGCATGGTAAATGTAATTTGTCACATTGTTCAGCAGTTTAACACATGAGTAGTTTCACACCATATGCAGTACAAATGCAGACACATACAAACCACCAGCTTCTGCCAGACTAGTCATCAGTGAAGTCTCTCTACAAAAATATGAATCTCTAAACGAATCCTTAACCTTATTTTGCTTAATATACAGAAATATTTAAATGAATCTAGACAAAAAAAACAACCAACCAAACAATAAAACCCCCAACAATATATTAAAAAGCTGGGCAGGGAGGGAGAAATTACAAATTTACTTGAAAATAAATATAACCATCACCTGCAGGTTTAGGACATCATTCATCCTGTCTATAATGAATATAAACATAGTACTATATGAATGAAATAATAATGATCTTTACTATTCTTAGAACAATAAAATAAGATCCCTATCAGTGTTTAACTCTGAAGTCTGTTTAAGTAAAATATCACATCTAACACCACTGAAGCTTCTTCCTTTCAATAGGATAATTTCGAGTTTTATATATAGCTTAACTACTGATATTCTTATCTTTCTGTAAGTATAGTCTTGTAATCATATCAAATTCACACTTTATCTCCTTTTTTAAGCTTATAAGCATAGTATTGCATATCATGGATGACTTAACCTCTTGAAAGTATTCAGAATTTGCTAAAAATGTTCATAGACCTAGTCTGTACCTCAAGAAAAAGTGAAAACATTTTTGTTCAATGTTTTCAGTGTGACAAAATGCACGTTATATATCTTCATACTCTCAACTGCTGATTTAATTTCTTCCAGACCTGGCCTCATGCACACTCTACACTTAATTTCTAGAAAAAGGAGCATGCTTTTGAGAACAGTATTTGACTGATTTACTGTCATGCTCTTAGCATTTTCTGACAATGAAAGATATTTATGGCAAAAAAGAAGGTACATTCCCATAACTGAAGGACTTATTAGCATAGTTCTGAAATTGCTGATTTGACCAAGATTTCTGATGAAAATAGGAGAAAAGTAGATTGTCTAATGTTTTGTTGAGATTATGCTGTTATGCTATTAGCAATCTCTGGTAAATAAAGCCTGGAAACTTGAAGTAAATGACATAAAAATTTAGAATATTTTCTGAAAATAGAAAATATTATCCCCTTAATTTTAGTATATGACTATTATTATGTTTTATGAGCATGCTATCTTACCAGATACAAGTATTACTAGGTAATAGTTTTCCTGTATGACCTCGACACATAGTTTGAAAACCAAAATATATGCCATTAAAAGCCATCTGAAAACAACATCTTTATACAGGAAGATGAAAACAAGCAAGATTGATTCATACTGGAAGACTGACTGCTTCAACACTTCAGAGTTGGAAAATTGCAAGACAGCTATTCTAACCTAATTATTTTTAGGTGGTAATAGGACAGAATTTATGACTTTCATAAAAATATAATTGTTACTAGAAGTTAAATGACAAACCTATATAATAATGTTTTATATTTTCCTAAAAAGGGCACTGCTTGCTAAAAAGGCAATGTTTCCAATACAGCATATACTTTTAATGCAATTTATTAGTTGCATATACGCATGTTTAATTGGGCAGGTAACCTTTAATTTGAGTTCTTTTTGTGTTGCTTGGTGAGTAAATTCATTAAGGAAGTATGAATTAAGCTGAATATATTTAATGAGGTATGCTAATATGCAGTGATTCTAAACTGCCACAGGGTGGTAGAAGATGCACTTTCCACAACATTTATCTAATTTACAGAACTAAATGCTTTGCTACACTTCCACATTATTTAACAGCCCTATTGGAACATTTCTGAGTCCTTTAGCTCAAAAAGTGTAAACCTATGTCAAAAGACATCTTTGTACACTTTTGTTCCCTGTACACCATCACAGAAAATCATTTTAAACCTTTTCAACAGATGTTTGTTTCCTATAACATAGAGAAGATTTTGTTGGTTTATAGTCTCCAGTGTCATCTGAATGCTGTGAGTTACTTTACAGATAAACTTTAGCATTTGTTCTGAGGAAACTCTTTTGTTATGATAAAATATACCCAATATACAGGAAAAAATATAATTTTATGTTCTTCATTCTTATGTCAAGAGTATCTGAAGGATTAGTTAAATTTAGATATCTCCTATGTTTGATGCCTAAAAGTATTTAAGAATCTGTGGTTGCATAGAATTTAAAATCTAATTACAAAGTTTTATATGCATTTTACATTTATAATTTTAGTTCCATTATCATTAATTCTGAACACGTCCATCATTTTGGAAGTGTGTTAGCAAATATTTATACTTAGGCGTCTTCTAGTTAAGTAATCCCAGTTACAAGACTACATGAAGTTGTTTTACTGAAGCCTTAATAAGTCAGAGAAGTCTAGCTTTACAACTAGACTTATACTTTTTTGTGAATTCAATTATTTTGCTTGAATGTTAAACAGCAAGATTTTTTTTGCAAACACAACAGTTCAAAGACAATGTGATAGCTGAAAAAAAAATATTCTATGGCATATGTGAAAAAAGTGACAATATAACCCTCAAAGGATAAAAAAAAGGAAGCAAAAAAGATAAAAGTTTATATCCAAGAATGTCTTAAAAAAAAAAAAAAAAAGATAAAGAAAAGAGCCTGACCTTGTTCAATCATTACAAATGTGTGCTACTCAGCTTTAAAATTCAGGAAATCTTCTAGACAATCTACTTTCAGCTGAAAGACAGATGATCCAAATGTTCAAGGACTGTGTTATGCAGAGGCTGTCAACAAGTGCCAAATGAAGTATTCTTTTTTCTGACACTTTCAAAGCAAAAGCTTAGAAAATGAAATGACATAAGCCATTGCACTTAAGTCCTGGTAGATAAGAAATATGTTTAGCATGCTGAAACAGATTACTGTTTCTCAGTGACTGATAGAACAATTATGATCACTTAAATTATAATCTCACAATAGTGGTAGGTCCCTTTTAACATGCTCATGATGAAAAGAAAAATTTCTATAAAATGATAGAGTATAAAAAAAGTGATACGTACTGATCACTGCAGTGATCAGAGTGTTAAAAAAACCCCAGTGATCTCTGTCACTGAGCATGATAGGAATTAAAGTCTCTGAAAACACCTCCTTTATTATAATTTATAATTCTCCTAGGATGAGGTGAATGAATTTCTGGAGTTGTTTCTCCCTTCATTGTTTATGGAAACAGCCATTAAATTTATCAGAAGTCTAGCCTTAAGATATCGTAAACTAGGTGAGATTAAACTATTTGCATATTATATACACCTACATTAAAACAAAATGTAGTGGATAATTCAGCCTAGCTTGTGATATACACATTGTAGTTCTGGTCCTGATAGAAAATAATTTGGAAAATTTTACAAATGCAAATTTGAACAATACCCATCTGAACTCCCTTAACACTAAAAACTATTTTTCAACAAAAATAAATAACAACAACAACAAAAAAAAGTCTGGCCTTGTTTTAATTTTGAGAAAAAATGTGTATAATTCTTCTTGTTATACAAAAAATAATTAGGAATAGTCCATATCTGTAGTTCTATTAGGTTGTGACCTGTCTGTTTCATGCATTTCTTTCAATAATTAGGTGGTTTCTTGTTGTTTATTAGATATTAACATCAAAAATCTATAATATCTCTTTTATTAAGAAGAAAATTTATGATGCCTTTGACTCAAACATTGCACTGTGGACTTTCAAAGATCTAAAAGAAATTATTGTTTTTACTGGCTTATATATTCTCTATTTGACTACCATGAATCCAGTGCGCATAGCTCAGACACAGGTTTTGATTGGATCATTTCCTGAGTTCATGAGAGTGACCTCTGCAGAAAGGAAAATTAAACCAATAAGAAAGAAAATCTTGAATTTTAGGAATTGTAAATTATTTGAATTAAATCTAGAACACTAGAAAATTATTTCCTTAATCAAAGCTAAAAAATTTTTAGAGTCAAATAATTTTGAAATTATTTGTGTCAGAAGATGCCAATGGCTGTCTTTTAGTCTCTTGTGGATCTTTTTTGTAAGACGCATTTTGGGTTTTTTAACTCAAAAATTGACAGTCCTATATATCTTAATGTTGGGAATGTTTAAAAGTATCTCTAACTGTTATACTGAACAACAGATAATTTAGATTGTTGAATCCGTCATGTATGGAATAGAGCTTCTTCCAGCTAGTGTCTCTCTTACAAGAATGTGCAAAGTTGGAGTTGTGGAATTTTTTCCACAACTTAAAAAAATATATCCAGCTTCACATTGTAAGGCCCCAGAGCACATTTGACAAGTCTCTTAAAAGGGCTTAAAATTCTTTAACGCACCTTCAGTCAGACACACAGGAGAAAATATTGAAAAGATATTCCTCAAGAGATCAAAACAACAAAAAAATTTACCAGCAAACTTCGGAAGATCAGAGAACTTTGGTAAAAGTTTAGAGTAACATAAAGTGTTTCACAACCATTAACTCAGCAAACTCCAATCCATCCAATTTTAAGTCAATCAGACTTTGAGAAGAAAGAGCAAGACAGAAAAAGAGAGAAAGAATATAGCCACCACCCTTGGTTCCAGCAATGTCTCAGCTGGCATAAAACCCAAAGAAAAGGTAGGGTCAGGGCATGCACTTGCCAGATACTCTGGCTTAAGGATCCCTTGGCTTTCCTGAGCCCTTCCCCCAGGTGGGACTTCTGTTTGTTTGGCCGCTCAGGAGCTGGGTTAGGGGCTCCAGAGGCAGGTGTGGAGCATTGCCTCTGCCAGGAATTGGCAGCCACTGCAGGGTGGGATACAGGCGGGGGGGTGGGTCGTGTGGAGCAGGGCATTATCACACCAGAGCAAGGTCTGACCTGCCCCATCTACCGCACACACAGACCTGAAAGGTTTTGAGACAGTAATCCTTCCAGTCTGCCTCACTACAGTTACAAAGTTTTAACAAAATTGAAGTTTCAAGGCAAATATCATGTTTTTAAGTTATCATGTTCTCAGTACATTTTTAAGGTCTTGCCTTGTATTTTTGTGTTCAAAAGATAGTTTTTATATTCTCGTACACGCAGTATTTCTGCATTTGTACACATATGTAAAACTAGCATCACATTTTTGAATATCAAAGTACTCTGGGAAATACAGGTTTTCCAGGAAAATTACCTCAGACACCTTTATTGTTGTTTCTTGTTCTTTCAGCAACTTATCACCAAGGAAACCTCTAGTAGATAAAAAACAGAAATACGTTTTGTGGAAAAAAAATGTAAAAGAACATTCCTACGAAATATAATATTTAGAATACTAAGTGTTAGTTCACTTTATTTCAGTGTAGAAAGTGAAGGATAGCACTTAAAGTGCAACTCCATTCTGTTTAAAATTATCTTCTCAAATCAATGCTCACAATGATTATTGATATAAATGCATGCTATATATTGCACTTCAATTTTTTTGAAAATAATTTTTTGCAGGTGAGAAGGTGGACTTTAGTGAAATAGTTTTTTCTTTCTTTCTTTCTTGAACAATACATTAGAAATTTAAATATTTTCATGTGAATGGCAGCTATAACTTCTATCAGAAATTACTATAAGAGAAGTCAAAGGAAATTATATAGTTCCTAAAGACTTCAAACTGGGTAAATAGTATGAACTTTAAAGAATTTGGAAACACTGTGGGAAGCTGACAACAGTTTTTGATACATCAAGTGCTGATGCTTTGGATATATGAGGCAAAAAATAGAGGAAAGAAGGATTGTTACTATGGAAGTAGCTCTAAATACTCAGCTGGAAAGTAGATTATTTTAGCTTGGAGATATTTCTGGTCTATTTCATGTATGGAATGCCCAGCTCCAGCTCATGCCTTTGAGATGAAAAGCATTACCCTGTCTCACTGCTTTCCAGATACTTAGATTAATACTGAAGCAACAAAATTTTATATCCAAAGTCATATGCTATGATTATTTCCAAAAATCTGATGCTCTTGTTTCTTCTATTTTTTCAGGAATAGTTAAGCTCTACTAAAATAATTTTCATCTTCCTTCCAGAGGGAATGAAAAATCTCAAGTTAATTCTCAGTGGGAAATAAATATATTGTTCATCCATACTTTGGAAATAGAAAAAAACAGCTAAACTTCTCTATAATTCTTTTGCTTTCAGAAGGTGATTAAGCTTCTGAATTGAGCTGGGTATGAGAGAAGTCAAAGCATGTGCAAATGCAAGATGTGAATTGGGACTATGCTCTCACTAGGAATCTGTACTACCATGATATTACCAAAGACTCTGCTAGGAGGCCTTGCACTATGAAATGCCAGTCTGATTGATGTTTGCACTTCAGTTTCTAGGTCCTCACATACATTGTGTCCATTATTTTTTGAGAGGGAAAAGAAAAAATAAAAGCAAGATGTATCGTTCTGTTTATTCGCACGTGTCACGAGACACGGTTGTTTTTACTGTTAACTCATTTTTCTTGTCACAAGGCTCAGTGTTGCAGCTTTGCTTGGATGTGGAAGGAATTTTGATTCATCTGCAAACCTAGCCGTGCTGTGAATGAGATAAATTTCTATGTTACAAAAGTATAGTAGATCATTGCTTCTACATTTTTATCTTAACTGTAGATTTAAACTGCTAATTTTACCTGTCTCAGATAGATTAGATATGATTAAATACCAGTCTTGTTCTTGCAAACTACTGTTTGTTTATCCAGTGAGTTTTCTGTAAAACAGGAATTGACTTTTAATTTGACTTGTTTTGCCTTTCATAAGCAAATGTTTGGCTTCTGGAGACCAACACACAAGAATCTGATCTTCTTTGTTTTGTGCTACAGATAATTTTGCCTCTTTATGTGTCTTTTCTCGATGGATTTTATTCTTATATGTTCTAATATATTCAGAGAGTTTCTGACCAAGTTCCTGAGGAACTGTCCTAGCCTTATTTTCAAGTGAATTTGTTTCTTGTTTAGTGTAAGACTGTCTGTAATTCCCTCTTCACAGAAGTTTAACTTTTAATAAAGCATAGATACACAACATCTCCACCTAATTCCATTTAATGGAAGGAAAATGTAATGTTGAAAAGTTTTTCTTTTATGAAATCTGTGCCCATTTGGGGGTCTAATTTATATTCTAGTAGTCCCCGTTTACAATGGTTTGGGGATGTTTTCCAGCAGAAAGCTATTACAAGGGATAAAGTAGTTTATTCATTAGAGTATAGAATAATCATTCACATAATATTAATAATGTTGATGTTGCATGTATATGTATCAGTTACTTAGACATTCACAGATAGACTGTTTTGTTCTGTTCATAAAGTATAAAAATTACCTTAGAGAAAACTATAGAAATTAATTAACTAATTTATGTATATGGGTTATGTATATTGGTTATGTATATGATCCTCTGGAAAAAAGTGGAAGCATTTAATTGATATTTATTGTCCTTATCTGAGTGTTAAAATAGTTTACAAATGTTGCCCTACACATTTGAGAAAGTGCAAGGACACAAGACCTATTTGTCATCTTGCATCCAGCGGTGACAGATCCCAGTTTGTGCACAAGAGTGTTCATTCATTAACTACAAATGTAAGATTTTTGCTACCTGAGAAAAAGACAGTATTCTGTAGACTAACATATTCAGAGAATCATAGAGTCATTTGGGCTGGAAAAGACCTCTGAGATAACTGAGTCTAGCCTTTTCCTGATCATTCCCTTGTCAACTATGCCATAGCTCCAAGTGCCATGTCTGGCTCTTCCTTGAACAACTCATGGGATGGTGACCCCACCACCTCCCTGGACAGTCCATTCCAATGTTTAACAACCCTTTCTGTGAAGAAATTCCTCCTCATGTCTATCTTGAATGTCCCCTGGCACAGCTTGAGGCTACATCCTCTTATCCTGTCACTGGTTGCCTGGGAGAAAAGACTGACCTCCGGCTGGCTATAACCTCCTTTCACGTATGGATTGCTAAATATTTGTGCTGAAAAAGGGTTTTAAATTTCTAACATTCATAGAATTGATTGATTCACAAATAAGTTGGGATGATAGACTTACATGACTGGAAATTTGAATTGATGCACTGGGGGTTTCTTTTTCAAGATGCAGAAGACAAAATTTTATAATATTATAGAGTCTCAAAACAGAAAAAATCATACAATCTGAAAATTAATTTGTAGGATGCAAACCTGGAAAGTTTAGCAAGTCTGATACTACTTCTTTCAATATTGTTAAAAAACCCAGATAAAATACACTGCAACAACCAGACAAGGATAGGTTGTAATTTAAAAACTTACTGGTTGCACTGTTTTATAACTGAGATTGTCGTCAAACATGGTGACCAGTCACTTTTAAAAGCATGCAGAGTTAAGATTTTCCTACACAAGGACCTCAAAGATCTAAACAAGAAATTAGCACAATCTGACATCTATCACCAGTCTATAGACACATCAATATTTCCCATAAATATGAATAAATTTTAATATTTTGAGGTTTTTTTATTCTACAATCTTCACCATTTTAAATGCTTTAATTTCAGTGATTACCCAATACCCATGAGTCATTTAAATATTATCTGTTAAAATTCAAATGAGACTTAAATTAGACTTAAGCAATGTGACAAACTTCTGTACAGAGTTAATATTGTGTGTAGTACACAGGTGTGTGACTTCATTAGTTTTAGCACCATTATTTGGAGCAAAAGCCAAGACATTCTCAGCATCCTAATGTAGCAAATGACACAATTGTACCCATTTAGAATTTATTAAAAATACAGGAAAAATAGGTTCCATCATAGAGGGATGACACAGGAAAAGTTTATTTTTCATTATTTAATCTTAGCATATTTAAAAGAAAAAAAACCAAAACAAAACAAACCATAAGTTAAGTGCATTTAAGTATCCTAGGCTGGTTGCTGACGCATTGTTCCTCAATGTAAAACATGCAGTGCAGTTAGTCATAACACATTAGGTTAAAGTGTTTTGATGTGAGTGGTCTCACTGCTTCCCAGCATGATGTGTCTGCCATTAGGAATTTCAAATAGAAACAGCTTTTGAGGACAGACAGATGGATATAGGGAGGGTATTTCATCATTATGAAGCAAGAAGTAATGAAAATTCTTGTGGTGCTGGCAAAATTACTTCAAATTCACACATATGATCACAAGAATAAAAGACTGGTTTTCTCTGGCTGTTTTGTACTTCTACATTGTGCTAACCACAGTAGAAAAACCTGGACCCACGGACCTTTAGATTCTGACTAGCTTTTAAGTTCTATGCAAATACATTTCCACTTACAGGCTTTTCTCCACCAAGTATGAATTCTCTCATTCAGGTTTTTATTTGTAATGATGTCTTTTTAAGCATAAAGAGAATTCTGTGAACCAGCTTGTATGTAAAAAAAAACTCCAACAACTGGAATTATTTATAAAGAAATAAAGATCTTTAAGTTTCCTGAAACTCCACAGTCCATTAAAAGACAGTAGGAGAGACAGTATAAGTCAAGTCATTCAGACTTTTTTAAAAGTTTATATGCTTATATCACTTCTCAAGATTGTTGTTAGAGCATTATAAAATGTCAGTCTTAATTTGTAAAATTTAGAGTAATGACAATTCAATGTCTAATGGCAAAGCAAAAACCCTCCTTGACTGGGCACAACATACAAATAAGGTTTCATTTTGAGGGAGTTTGTGTCTTTCTGTCATGAAAGCTGATTACTGGGTAATTTAAGGAATGTGATCACGTCACCTTTTTTCTTCTTTTTTTGGTCAATAATTACATATTCTTTAAAAAGTCATTTAAAGACTTTTTTTAATGGGACAACTGTCAAGGAAAGAGTATACATTTCTTTATTTCAGAATGTTGAAGAGAGAGAATACAGTCTTTTGCCATGCATTTAATGTTTCTTAACAGTCATAAATATCCTTCTAATCTATTTCTGAATTGCAACAGTTTTTCCAGAAGTGTCTAGATAAGAAAATAATCTGATAAATCTAGTTGCCTTGGGAAAAAAA
>VYXF01000778.1:1472461-1523566 GCA_013397295.1 Polioptila caerulea | reverse complement strand
AAAAAAAAATAAATATAAAAAATTGTATAAAAAAAAAAAAAAAAAAAAAAAAAAAAAAAAAAAAAAAAAAAAAAAAAAAAAAAAAAAAAAAGATTATTTCTGAGAAAATTTTCAGTGGGATTTAATGAACCTCAGAGTTATGTATTCCCATAAGAGTGAAGAGATACTTGCAAGAAATATATGGAATAAGTTGATTTCATTCATCTTTGCTTTTCATTGCATTTAAAACTGACAGACTGACAAAAGAAAAATTCTTACCAAATGACAATTTTGTTAAGAGAAACACTAAATGAAAGTGGGAGCAGAGTAAAAAGGATTGGAGGGGGACTTTTCTTATTCTTCATACTGCCAGTTGTTATTTCCTTTTTTTCATTTTCATGGCATTCAGCGTCTCTGATATTGAATAGTGATCAGAAGTACTAAACAATTTAAGAAAATTTTGAAACTTCCATTCAGAGAACAATAAGAAACTAACAGAATTATCATGAAAAGAAATATCCTTGTGCCTATTTTTGTTCTGTAGAATGTGCATAAATTTTATGTATCAGAGATAAATATTCAGCCTATGAAATCTTCTGCTACACATCTTCTATGCTGAAAATCAGTTTATATTTTGAAGAGTAAGACCTTAGTAATTCACAGGAGGCTTCCAGGCCCATGTTAAGTTTTGAACCTTTGAAGTAATGTGAAGTCTAAAAACAATAATAATAATAATAATAATAAATTTCTTCATCATAATATGCACTTTATCTATGTGATCACTGTCATTCAATTTTAAGTATTAATGACAATCCTTCATGACTTGCTATTAAATGTTGTTTAATACATTATGTAAATGTACTGTAATTAAGTCTCAGCAATAGTAGATTGCAAAGAAATAATTAGAAATTTTTCTGAGAAATTAAAAAAGTCCAAGGCTTTTCTAATATTGGAAGTGTCACTTATGGATCAGAATATTAGGAACTATACAATAGATATATGTACCACTGAAGACTTCAAAAATCTTCATAAACATGAATGCTCTTACTTTAATAACCTAGATCATGATCCCACAAAATATTTCCAGTTATTAAATTCAATGAAGCTTGAATTTATTTTCTGCTGCTCTCCATGGGATTGGTACATGGCAAGAATAATAAAAAAATGGCCTTAACTTTTCTTGAAATTTTTAGAATTAATTAATACAATATCTTCAATACATTTAATGAAATCCTTAGGGATCTAAAGGCTGTTTATTTTGGGACTATCAATGGGATCGCAGATCAGATCAAAGAGACGCAGCCTCTGTCACAAGCTTTTTGATATGCTAGTTTCACAGAGCTAAATGCTGATCTGAATGCTGCCTGCTTCAGCTGGTCAAACGAAACCAGCGGAAGAAAATATTCATTAGCAATATTTTAGAAATTGCTGCTTAAACAACTTTGCTTGACACTACCAAATGGCTGACCTAAGTTAGTGTGCGTTTGTCTCAAGGAGCTGTCACAGGCCTCCATATGAAGCACACTGTATTGGAAATAGCAGAAAAAAGTGAACTAAACTAAACCAAACTCTCCCCCACTGCCCCCCAAAACACAATATCTATCCAGCAAAAATTTTTAAAAATTAACCAAAATTTTAAATACTATTAGAATGAACCCCACATATTTTCCAATTAAAGAGCAAATTAGATACCAAAATGCAATCAATGATTCCTTAATATATTTCTCTCCTCCAATAAATGATGTTTTTTTACCTTCTGCAAGCAAATTCTAAACTGACTTCTAATGCTAAGTTAGATGCAGTAATCAAAGGACCAAAGCCAGGAAAAAAACAACAGCTGCTGCAGAAGGTGAGTGAGCAGCTAGTAATCATATTAATGACATTACTAATTTATGTGGTTGATAGAATTTAGAATAGGAGTGAGGACTCATCTATCATCATTGTATCATCCATCATAACTATGGCGTCTTAAGTAATGTGCAGGCTGTTAACAATTTTAGTTTGTTTTGTTGCTATACACTCGATTTGGTTAGGGGTTTTTTTTATAAGACTCAGGAAAATCAAGCACTTCAGGGTGGCAAATATGAATGTGTTTGTTTGGGTTTTTTTTCCAGTGGTAAAGGAGCAGGTAGAGTAAGCAAAAATAAATTCATATTATTTTAAAAAGCAGAAACCATAATAAAGCCATGTTCTTTCTTTTTTTTCCCCCCTTTAGCATGCATTTAATATTCTGTCCTTTGTATAGGTTCAGTTGAATTAAAAGTAGGCATGTTTCCAAAGTGACATGCTGGAGGAGACTGTGGAACTGTGGCTTCTGTCTTTGTAGTGAAAAATACCAGCCCCAATCTGCAGTTTCCCATTGTCTTGGTGTAAGACAGTTTATAGAGCAACACTCTAAAATCAGTTCTCCCCTTTTGTTTTATGCAATCCCTTTCCACCAATGAAGAGAAATGCAATACAAGCAGAGGCTTGGCCTTCAGCAAAAACTGCCAGGACAGAGAGACGTCCCTGATCTTCCAGGCTCTGACTTTAGGAGACACTCTGGCTATGCCACTCATCCTCAGATTCTGGTTCTGACCATGATGCAAGGCCTTAAAAAAGCAGTAATTATTTTTTGGGGTGGTAGAGATAGACAAGGAACAAATAACACTTTAGGTTACCCATGACACGTGTGAACTGACAATATTATTTTCTCAAGTCTCCTGAAGTTTGAAAACTCTAAATTATATATTTGTAGCGTCAGTGTATTAGAGATATTTGGGTTGTTTTTCCATTTTAAAGTAGACCGGTTAAGACGTTTCAGCATTTTCTTCACGGGTAATATGTTTAAGCAAATAGTTACTTTATTAAATACAGACATTAAATATAGACGAACAGCTTGTTTGGCAGCTGTACAAGTTAAGTAGACAAAAGAGGCTTGTTTTCTGGGGTAAAGAGGGAACACACAGTCAAATGATGCAATATATTCATTGATGTGCATCTTATTTTACTGTAGTGAGAGGTGAGGTATGATTTTCTGTCATCATTGTTGATTTTCCTTAATTAGGAAAAGTCTCAAAACATACTTTTGGCACTATCACTCCTAAAGTCACAATACCATTTTTCTCTATGAACAATTTCCTTTGAATATATTAATTTCTCTTGCAGTCTAGGACCTGATTGCGCATTAGTCTTCACAGCTGAAAACAAGAATATCTGTGAGAAAAAAACATTTTCTTCTTCTGTGTGGGTTGTGTGAAGTTTGACTTTGTGAAAGCAAAGTCTGGGGATGTCATTTGGGAGAGGAGTCTTATGCCTGAGCACGATAAAACAAAGCTAAGTAAGGAGGGTGATGAAAAAGCAAAGATCTAGGACATCTCTGATCTAGCTCCTGCTGTAGTTGTAGCATCCAGTGTTATTTTACTGTGACATAGCTTATCTATGGCCGGTATCACTCAGACTTTAGAAGAGAAGTTCAGGATTCCACACTTGTGCCAAGTTTTGAGCCTTTCTTCTTATTTCATTTCAGTTCTTTGCTGAAGTAGGTTCAAATCCACTCCTGTTTTGAAAGGTGGGAGAAGGAGAAAAAATCATCTAAGAGATTAAATTACAGTACTGTGCATTTCAAAGGACATAATTCAGGTGCTTTTTTATCATCCTTTAAAACTCTTTATCACCAGATCTTACTATTTTAACTTTCTTTGTGCATTGCGGTTTTTCGATGGCATATTTAAGAAACCTAAAATTGTTATACTTGCTAAGACATTAGAGAATGCTTCCAATTTTAGTAATATTTTTTTACTTTTATTTTAAGAAATTAGGTCTGCAAAACAGTGTTTCTGAGCTATTCCTCTATGTCTGTCATTGAAGATGACTATAAAATATCAGATTATCTCACTTTTGCAAAGTAGTAAAAAAAACTCCATAGAGGTGAAATCCAAGTGTCTGCTCCTGCAGCAAATGTTGTCACAAGAAATTTTTCTTCATTTAACACTATCTTAAAATAATATCCTCTTTTATAAAGGAACCCTAATATAAGGAATTTCCATAATGGAATGTCCAGTCTGTTCCTAGAACTTTTCAGGAAATTGGTACTGAAGCCTCTCTTTCTTACGTTTGTTCCTGAATCAAACTCATTTGTTCTTTTCCATACATCTTTTGAACTTTCTTTGGATTTCCTTCCCTGTTTTGTCAAATAGTGGGATCCAGTTTTCTCTGTACAGGTTACACAGAGTCATGGTTATGTGGACTGAGAGGAAGGTGAAGAAATAATCTCACTAATTGTTTTTTTTTTTTTTTCCTGGGGCTTACTTTCATATATTTTCTTATGACAATATGCTTCTGTTTCATTGTCTCCCAAAGAAATTCAAAATGGCTCAACAGGCTACTCCATCTTTAACTTTATCAAAGGGCTGTAGTTTATGACCTTGGGGTTTCAGACTTTTACTAAAAGAGATTCTCAGGGCTTCAATCATAACAGGTCAAGCAACAGCTACTTAAACATCAGGGAATTGTGAGAATTTTGAAACAGTGCATGTTAAATCTAGACAAGTGCTGAACATGTGCACTAAAGGTACTTACATGTGCACTTTAGGTACTTCAAAATGAAATATTAATAATAATAATCCTCAAATATGTTTGTTTTTTAATTTAGTAAGTGCCTCAAAGATGATCAAGGGTGTTTAAAATACAAGCATGATGTTCTCTTAGTCTATGTAAGAATATAACTTGTATTAGTAGTATAGAAAACTTCAAGGTAAACAAAAAGATATAAATAAGTGTACATAAGAGAATTGCACATTTGATCTTTGCTGGAGAGGTCTTGCTTTTCAGGTTTGACGAAAGTTATTCATTAAATTTTGGGAGAAAACTCTGCATAAGTCTCTAAATTTAAAAAAAAAATCCCTATCCATCTTCCACAAAGGTAGTCTGTCTTCTTTCTCTTAGCACTCTTTCAGGGCTTAACTTAATTCTTTTTTATCATGGCCCTCTTTGTGTTTGAGTCTCTGGAATATCTAAAACAACCAAAATGCTTCTTCAGGTGTGACAGGATTTATTATAAGGCTTTTGGATTAATAGTCAGAGGTTTGATACTCTACAGCATAGTAATAGCACCAAATGGATTTATTTGGACTGATTACTTTGTAACAAAACCTTGCAGTTTTCCTTTCTCTCCATTTGCCACTGTGTTACGGGCATATAATCGCTAAACCTTTTTTGCCATCAGATATTATCTCTTGCTTTGAAACCAAACACAACTTCCACTATTTTTTGGTGACTTACATCTGATCCAGTCACTCAAAGAAATATAGTATATTTTCTGACTGAAAAGACAGACCCTAAATAGATAGTATCTGATGCACATTATCCCATCAGTATATGAAATGGAAGTAAAAATCAAAAAACTGTTGCCATCAAGTTCAAGCACAGAGTGCTGTGGTAAAAGAACTAACTGAAATACAATTACCTATTATTGTAGGTTGTAAATAAATATATCTTTATTTTTAAGTACAGATAATTGTTTAAAATTAGAATATGATTTAAAATGAAAAATCATAACATTAATTTTGAAAATAATTGACAAGTTCACGTGTTTGAGGAATATGCTTTCACATTATCAAGGCAAGCTACAACAGCTACAATCAAATTTCGCAGTGGGTTTCCTTTTAAAGGGGAAAAAAGTGTGAAAAAACTTTTATACTTTTTGAAGTGATTTACAGAAATCCATTTAAAACTCTATGGTACTCTGAAAACCATGAAATTTCAGTTTTCATAGTTTTGCCATTCATTCAAAAAGTTTATCTTCTGAAAGAATTATTAGCATTGGCTTTACCACTTTCATGTTGTAGGAAGAAAGGCTGTGAAGAAGCCTGGTGCTGTGAAAGTTTTACATACTATACGTTGTCTTGTTACAATGGATAATATTAAGTTCCTATTTCATGACTATGACCTGCCTAAAACCCATTATAAATGCAAAATAAGATCGAAAGAAATACTGTAACATATACTCTGTCTCATCTGGAACATTTCAGCCTGGATTTCCCTTCTTAGACAATGGCTGCGTCCCTAATCATAAAAACTATTTATTGAGACTTTCTATTCGTTTGATACCATTATCAAAGCCTAACAAATAACTAATAAAAATAATAATTGTGCCCCCACTGTAGATTCTAAAAAAAGAAAACAACACACTAGCCAAAACAAGGATAATTATTTGAGAAGTGGCAGCAATGATAAAATCAGAAGGGAATTCACACATGAATATTCCTATGACAAGGGAAAATGCTACTGGAAAAGAATGAGCCAGAAAAGGGTGTGCAAGAAGCCAAGGAGTAAATAAATTAGAAACAGGAACTAAATTTTCCAGCTTGGTACCAAAACGGTTGTTAACTATTTTTGTTCCAAAGTGTTTTATATGATTTTTTTTTCTGTTTCTGTCCAATTAATTTTCCTTATAATAGCGTGCAATACATTTTTCATGCAATTTTTATTGTTTTCATTATCAGTGTAGGAGTGATCTCACTTCACGAGGTATCCAAAAGTTTGGTATTTAGTCTAAACTAGTCTGAGGGAATTCTTTAGAAACCAGACCTTATACCTCTGCAAAACAGTTGACCTTATCTTTCACAGGACACAGAAAATGATCCTCTGTGTTGAAAATGAATTCTCTGTGAGCAACATTTATTAAAATATTTTTTTAAAATTCGTATTGTTATCCCAACATAAGTGTTAATTTAACTTTCTAAACTTGAGTGCTGCTTTGTCAGCATTTATGTATGCCAACATAGTTCATTCTGATTGCTGTTGGATGCTGATTAGTCACTCACAACAGCCTCATGTCTCCATTCAGGCTAATGGCAAATGACTGAATTGTTTCTTGCCAGCAGCAAGATGAAGAGAAAAGAAGCCCATGTAATGCAGTGATTATAACATGCAGACATAAACTGCTCATTTGCAAGAAAAGTCAGAAGGCACTTCACAAGAACTGTCTCACCCAATTTGGAAGGAACATTGTTTCTTCAGGACTGTAGATACATTCAATAGTCAATGCCCTAAAATGAAAGAACTAAACACTGTAATCCAGAAAGATATTTTTATTATTTAACCCTGATTATTCCTACATTTGAATCAATTCTGAACATATTCACCTTTTACACAGTGAATATTCATTAATCTTGCTGTGAAGCGATAAGACCAATGCCTATTTTCTGCAATAAAATTACTATAACATACAAGTAATTTAAAACATGGATCTAAAAATATTTACTGTTAAAGGTAAATAATCATTGGAATCCCTGTACTGTTTTAAAGCACAGATTTTATCAAAACTCCATTGATCTCATTTATATTTGTGAAATTTTACAAGGTAGGTCTTGTACTTTTATTTGAATACATTTCACTGTAATGAATGCTTTTGAGCATTCAGGATGTCCTGATCTGCATAGCTTCAGCTGAAAACTTTTTGTGATGAATCAAGAGGCTAAGAATTGAAATCTGTGGATTTTTGAAGAAAACAAACCAAAAAAAGTTCAGAGAATTTTTTGGGGAGGCTAATAAAGATACTAGAAATACTGATAGATGATAAAAAATAGGAAACAAAAGATGTGAAATTAGGTTAACAAGTAGTTTTGAAATCAAAGTATATTTCTTATGTAGTATGTTCCTCAAAATGTTTTTAACATTTCAACTAAAACATTTGTGGATTTATGAATACATAATTTACATATTTATTACCATTTCTTATCTAAGCTAATACTGCTTTTCGTCCAAATGCTTAGAAAAATCTGTCCTCTTCTAATGTCTTTTCCTTGCTTGTTTTTCAGTGCAAATGAAAATTATGATTATGCTTACTATAAAGTTCCTGTAGGATTAAAACCCCACACAAAAAACAAAATATCATGAAAGAAAACCAACAAAGTAAAAGAAACCAAACTAAACCCACAGAGACTACAGCTAAGCACCTGTGAGCATTTATAACCACTTTGTTTGATGAAATTTGGCTTGGCATTTAAAAGTCTATCCCAGGGGAAGTTTGCAGTTAAGTTTAAAAGCAAACCACTTCAGATGTTTTTAAATAGTGGAACTGTAGACATTAAAATCTCAACAGATCCACCTGTTTTCTGGACATGATAATTAACGATAGCAGGTTGTATTTATGCCTGTGTCTTCTGTCAAATACTTCTTTGTGCTGGTGTCATGTAAATAGGTAGACGTTCTCAGACCCTTTGTGCTTGATAACCCTGTTGGTGCTCCAGGAAAGCTGAGATCCTTGTGCTCAACCAGTCTGCCAGCATCCTGTTAAGGGCCTCGACTGAACAATCTGCAGGATTGCAGGGCAATTTGACTGACTTATTAAGGGACACACACAAACAGAGAGACCTCCTCCTGGGTGTCCACACACTTACTTGAGCATGTCACCCTCTGTCCGTCCCTGCTAGCACCCTTGAAGGACGGACAGAAAAAAAAATTGTGACAGGTTATGTTTTGAGGATTCCTAGTGATAGTATCTGACTGCAAAAATGTATTCAAAGCAATATGCCAACAACCTCTAATCACTAAGAACTGTTAGCTTGACATAGTTATTCAGCACCCACAGAGTGTGGTTCTCACCCAAGAGTGACCCTATGGGAGTGAAGACAGGTTCAGTCCATCAGCTGATGCCAGAAATCATATTGGAGTCTTCCCTGACTTCTCCCCATTCTCAACTTACTTTTGTAGTATTTCTTTATATTTAGGTGAAGCTTGAGTGACTTTAGTCATACATCTTACTCATTAAGCGATGATTGTACCTTTGAGGTACATAATGTCAATATTATGTGTGAGATATCCTTGGGATGATGTGTGAACCAACACATAGAGGTAACTAGGAGAATGTGAAAAGAAGATGGAACTGGACTCTTCTCAGAATGAAGAAGAGGTCAATGGAAACAAATCTAAGTGCAGAAAATATTGTTTAAAAAATTAATTTTTTTTTTTTTTTCTCTTAGAGCTGCCAAATGCTTGGAAAGATCACCTGGAGAGGTTGTGCAGTCTCCATTTTTGAGGTATTCAAAACTGAGTGGATACAGCCCTGAGCCACCTATGTAATTTTCCCCCACTATGAGAAAAGGGATTAGGACTAGGCAATCTCCACAAGCTCCTCCCAACATCCTTCATTCTGTGATTCCATGGATTTATGGAAATAGAATAATAATGCATTGAATCCAGAATATTTTCCCAAATCCTCTTTTTTTCTGAAAGCTAGTATCAGAATACTTGGATAGGGATCAATCACTGTAACAAACTCTATCCTTTCCTTTAAAATCAGTAAAGTGCAACATATCAGAGAGAAGTAAAATGTTCTTCCTATCTTAAAAAGAATGAGACAAGTAAAGTAACTCTGAAAGTGAAAAAAAATAATTCCAATAAAACTGAACAACACGATGCTTCCTTCTTTGATGAGTGCTGGATTTTTCTAAACTGTTTTTGTGTTTTCATTCAGGGTGCATTTATACTGACGCAATACTCTTTCTCAGGCAATATTTCAGAGAGGTTAAAGGTAATGTAAGCTCCTTTGGTCCAGAAAGCTATAAATTTTCTTTTTATTTGAATACATACATAATTTTTTAAATATTAGGGTTTTTTAAACTCAGAAAACTAGTTTTGATTTGAAACTAAATTGCTGTAGACACACAAGTATTACAATTTGGCAGTTATTGCATTAATACAATCCTGTCCCTGAAATAATTTGCAATTATATCAAAATCATTTGTTAATCCTGCTTATTCAGACATTCAACTTAAAAATCTAACACGTATCTTTGAGGAAATAAGTAACTTGTGAGAGTAATATCAAATTTGGACATGGAATGCCTATAAATGTGATAGTTCAGGTCCTTGCAGAGGAAATCAGAAACTTAGTATGCTTCTCACTCTCTAAATCCCAGAAGAGATAAACATTTCTTGCTCAATTAGGGCTCCTGCCATAGCAAAAAGTGACTTTTGTAGAATAAATTTGTTCAGTTGCTGTAATAGGTGATTGTAATAGGATGTAGTTGAGAGTCAAATGCATTGCCTAATTATGGCATGCAGACATTATTATATAGTGTAGCTTATTTTATTTAAATGGCAAAAGGTTAGCAAGGAGAAGGACTCCTCCACTTGCCCTTTTCTTTGTAGTATGTAAAAATATTAAGATATAATAAAGATTGAGTAGCAATTTAATATTTTTTTCTTCCAAAAATTAAGCTCTTTTATTGCAAATACAACATGAAATTAGTGTTGAGTTAATTAATTGTCTTGAATATATCTCAGATAAAAGTGTGACTTGTGAGGCAGAGGTCTTCTTTTTTGCAGGTTGGAGTGTTTAGTGTTATAAAATAATAAAAAAAAAAATGTATCTGAATATGTACATTAAAGACTTTGTACTTTGACCTGGAATCTACTTGTATTTTTCTCAATTTCAAAAGACAATTCCACCTGTATTTTATCCTTCTCAGAAGAATATTTAAAGTGAATATGAAAAAAGTGAAAGTATGTTCCATTAATTTGATCAATTAATAACATCTATTTATTATTGGAAAAAGATTTGTTTTTTCTAAAATAATGAACATTTACTAAGCTGCAGCTATTTATACCACAAGAAAACTACTTTGATTTTGTATGTAATTAGGAATTAGGGGGTTTAGCTGTGGATTATGACAGAATTTGAGATATCCTCTCTATTTTCTTGTAACTTATAATAAATATAACACAAGAAATGTAATAAAGAATGGGGCTAAAAACTTGATTTGAAAGTTCTTTACTTCCAAAGCCAGCCTCAAAAAAAAAGCTACGTTATTTTACCAATATGTTGATTGATATGTTTGTATGATTTAGATAGTATGTCTTTTCTGATGAAGGTCCCTGTGATGCCTCTCTTGCCTTAAAATATTAGTTTCTCTTTCCTCTCTATTACATATTATTTTATCAATTAAATTATTAGTTTTAATATTATTAAATATTATTAATTAAAGATAATTATTTGCTTATTTAAACTTCAATCTATTGTGTAACTTTTCTAGTATGATCTGGGGTTCTTAGAGAAGCCTTTGAGAGAAACAGATTAAAACTGATAACATTTTTTTGAAAAATAAAGAGAATCATACCAGCAAATAGAACTAAGCATATAATTGACAAAAATATATAGACCTAGAGTTATGATCTCTTCAATACTTGAGTTTAAATGTGTATTTCATGTGTAATGAAATAATGCTAAGCATAGTTTAGTATATGTTTATATACTCCATAGATACATAAAAACATTAACTCCAGTATTGTGTCAGAGCCAAGATCCATTTAAGCCACCATCAAATCTGCAACAGAGCCAGTATTCTATGCTTAGAGACTGTATATGGACGAAGTGAAACAGGAAATATAACGATTTTCTCTTGGATAGTCCCTAAATAAATAAAAAAAAAAAAATCCTGAGCCCTCTTGCATCTAATGTCGCTAAAGGTGCATAGACTCTCCAAACTTCTCGTTCATTGCTTTTACAGCTTTCCACTTGGTCCTATTGTTGCACAACTGACCTTTTGAATGAAGGGGAAGATTAAGATACCTGCCTTTCTTGAGATGAAGTATGGATCTCAAAAGAATTAAACAGTTTATATTGACTCTATCTATAACAGAATTTTAGTAGGATGGAATTTTTTCAGACATGAAAATAAGGACATTATAAAGTGCATGAAGAAATGCATTTGTGTTACTCTCTACCCAATGCAGGTCAACACAAAAACATTCATACAATAAAAAAATAGATCAATTTATCAGTTTATTTCTCTTAGAAGAATAAGCACAGGACTAGGAAGCTAGCGTGTGATGTTGCTAGGAATAAAAAAAAAAACAAAAAAACAAAAAACAATTAAAAATATCATACGTCTCTCTGCAGGAATTTGAGGAATCTTACTGTAATCTATTTTTTTTTACCTTTTATGTATCTTATTGAATTTGAGTCTAGGAACATATGCAATAATTCTTTCCTTAGAATTTGCAATTAGCTGAAAACAGCTAATTCTGAAAACAGATCCTAAGTCATAGCAAAAGAACAGCAAGTTACCCTGGGACTTTAAAGTGTTTTTCTGGCTTTTGTTATCTGTATCCTCTACGTTCTACGGTGAAATGTATCTGGGCACCGTTCAGGATCTGCACGTTGTATCTCCATGAAGCCGCATATTTTAAAAAGATATGATAATTTCCTTCTTTAATACCATAATATTGATTATTATTAACCAATAATTTAATCAGTTGATTTAATCAACTCTCAGAAACTGAGAACAGCAGTGGCATATTTTCAAGATTTTAGCTTTCAGCTGGGTTTTGTTTGATTGAAGTTTTTTTCTGGTTTTCTTTTTAAACATTATTTTTCAGAATCTTAAATGCATAATAGTGATTAAGTACTTGCCACATTTCATTATTGTAAAATCTTCAAGGTGAGGAAAGACAGGTGTGTGAGGAGAAATCATTGCCTAAAGTTAGAAAAGATTCCTGCTCTCATTCTCTACAGAATGGAAGACTTTTTTAATCCCAAAGTAGAAAAGTACAAACTTTTATGCCGGAGACATTTACATCATAATAATTTCAGATAACATTTTAATTTCATAAAGATAACAAACCTCGAAAATACCACCCTATATTGGAAGTGATGACAGAATGTTGATTATAGTGTTGTGACTGTGACCTTGCAATTACTGGTGCCACATACACCAGCTGTGATGAGTATCTATGAACACAAGTTGAGCTCCTGCCATATTGTGAGTAGGGCTTAGAATTTTCCAGTCCATACCAGTGTGCTACCTACTGAAAGTGAAATATTTCGTCTTTTAGTTGTTGTTGTTGTTGGTTGTGTTTTGTGGGGCCTTTATGTTGTTTGTTTGTTTATATAGTTTCTCCTAGTGATGAGTTCAATTGGACCTAAAAGCAGAGTATTAAAATGGCAACCTATAGCTAGAATTTACACAAGTATGGGCAGGGATATCTATGTAGCTGCATATATGTCTGCATACGTGTCCTGGCACACTGTCAAATCTTTAACCAGTGTCTATTGCTTTGAAGCTGAGATAAATACTGATTTTTGAGTAGCGGGGGAATAGAAGTCATAAGCGTTGACCCATATTTAAATGTCTGGATTGTAAGAACAAAATAAACTCCTCATGGGTGAATCATGAGTGAAGCTGGTTTTCACTGTTACAGAGAAAGGATTCTGTATTGTAGAAAATGAATGAAAAACTTGTCTATTTGGTGCTATTTATTGAACAAAATGTGCATACCCATTATGATTTACACATGATAAGCTGAAATAATGACTCAGTGCTGAACTCAATGATCTCATTTATCGTAGCAGAACCGTATCATCTTCTGAAGAGTTACTTGAGAGTTGAATTTGTTCTATTGAAGTGTTTCTTGTAACAATATGCGTTCTTCAGTATTTTGGGCTTTTTAGACCTAAAAAAAACCCCAACCTGTTCAGAACACCAGGCGACTTTGGAAGTCAGAACAGTGTGCTTTTTATTGTCTATCTATTTATTTGAGCTACTTTTGTTTGTTTGTCTGCTTATGACAGTTATTATTCTTGGAATGAATGAACGCTGAATACATTATATTCTAACCCTTAGAGCTTTATGCATCCTGAGTTTTATCTGTAAAGTTGCAAACAACCCAAATTTAAATATTGAACATTAAAAATAATCCAGCTTGACTGTTTAAATTACTTATGCATCTACAGTACATGCTCTCATGATTGTGTTTCCTTGTAAAATATTACCACATGAAATCAAACAGACAATTAAAGTTCACAAATGTGGGGAAAATATATTACCAACATGACATTGTAATTTAGTGACAGATACTGTATGGTAACATTGAAATGGCCCACAGCCAGTGAATTTTTTCTCTGCAGATGGTCCCTGCACCTGCAAGCTATTGGAAGGTACCATGCTTTGAATGCTATGTTTAGATCTCATGAGAAGGCCTTTATTGAATGTTAATTCAATGCCCAGAAATTTTAGCTTGTTGCAATTATTTCTACTGTGATGAGCCTGAGTTTTATTCATTCCTCTATTTAAAAGTGATAATAGTGGAAACCTTTGTTGCTAAAAGAGTGAAATTTTAACAGGCTATGATATGTGAGTAAAAAAAACAAATATTCCAGTGATTTGTGTATTTCACCATCACTGACACTTATTCATATTCGGTTCAATATGGATGTTACTTGCTCTGCTACTGCTTCAAACCAACTACTCAAGCTCATTTGGCACAAATCTCAGTTGTTAAAAAAACCCCACACTTTGGGTTTACAAACTTATCACATTTATGAACTTGCATTTCAAAATCTATAAAATATGTATTGAATTATGTTTTATACTTACCTATGTCATCTTTCTTCAATGAGAATGACATATTTCATATATGATGCTTGTATAGTATCATAAATAATTAGCAAAATTAATCACTAATCTTTCTTTTAACAGCCACATTTGATTGATTGATTAATTGATTGATACTTCTAACCACTTTTGTCTTTTTATGCCTTTTAGCCCACTTTATCAAGAATGGAAATTTGTAAATTTCTTATAATAAAAAATAATTTGATAGAAGTTATTGAAGAATAATTTTTAACCTTGCATTCAAATTTTGAACTTTTACGTGTGAAAAATTGCTACAAAGTATTCAAATATGTTTTTTTTTCTTTTTCAAATAGCAGCATATTCTTTTAGAGATGTTTTCCTTCAGAGAATGATGCTTTTATACAGATGAAATATTAAAAGCACATTATCACATTTCTACACTTTTAAAATTGTTATAAGTTCTTTCCAGAGTACTTTGAAAATTTTTTCAGCTCAATGTTAATTATAATTCTCACTTTGAATTAAATATGTTTTATTCATATTTTGTAAAGTTCTTGGAAATGAGAGATCTTAAGTGGGAAGACAGTAGGTTAATAGTACTATCATGATTTTCAATTCTTAAACAAAGAATGCAACTAAAGTTTTTGAAAGCATTAGCTAGACCATATGCTTCCATTCTGGATTGAGAATGGCATTCATTATCCAAAGATCAGCTAGAAAACCCAGTAGAACCCAAAAGAGGGAGAAAAAAATTGCAACCACTGCAAATCATTAGTCTCAGATCCAAAACAAAATAGTCTGAGCTCTCTTTTCTGGATCAGAAGTCACGGAAGAAAGGAACTAAGGCAAAAAGGACTCTGAAGAATTTGAGAAGATCTTGCTACTCACAGCCAGACCAAATACCTTTTGAACTGACAGCATTGCTTGTAGGAGAGATTCCTGAGAGAGCATAAACACAGAGATAGCAATTAAGAAGCAGCAGCAGCAAATTTGATGATGCATTATTTCTGAAAGGTTTTCAAGCTATTTTTATAGACTAGACATCTCACTGAGATGAATTTTATGAGGTATGTTCTGAAGGTCTGAAAATCTTGGCGCAAATCAGAAACTCAGCTGCGCATCATCCACAATATTTGTTGCACACAAAAGCCATGAAGACATTGGTCAGGTCAATGACAAAAAGCAGACAGATAGATTTCAGTTTTAAGATCATATGAACAAAAATATATGATCAATATATGATCAATTGATAGAGAAAACAGTCAGATTGATGCTGACCAGAGGGAAGATACAACTTCAACATGTACCCAGAGGGCAGCATTCTCATATCCATGTTGTTAGAGGCATTAGTGTATTGAACACAAGGTTTAACAAGGCAGGAAAATTATACTAAATCACAGCAGATTAACCTGCCTAAGACCTAATTAGAGGACAAACTCATAACTGTGTAACATTTGCATACAAGTGCACTGACACAAAGGTAAAAAATGAGAAGGTCACACCAGAAGATTTGAGCCAATATGTGTTGGCTCTCAGGGTTAAGTACATAGCTGATTTCTTAATCAACGCATGGGAGTTTTTTCCCCTGTTTAACCTTAAGTCAGATAAACAGAATTACTTTTTTTTTTTTTTTTGTAGTTTTACTACTATACTACTTATTAGGTTTTTGGAGGATAACAGAAGTGCACTAGTCTATTCCTCAATGAAAGCTTATTATGATTAAAAGCAAGAGCTTGTGTCCTGCAGAACAAACATGAGTTTGTGTCATTTTTCATTTCTTTACTTTAATCTGTGTTGCTTATTTCTGGTGCTACAGATTAACATGAGGACTGAAGTCCTGTACTATGCCTAAATCCAAACAGCATTTTCAGACTTCACATAGTTACTGTTTTTAGCCTTTTAGACACCTGTGTTCAGATTCATGGAGAATATGAAATATTGACAGTGTGGATCCTTTTGAGTTGCAAGTAAAGGGCAATAAAACTGTCCTGTTAAGTGCTGGTAATGTGGGTCTGTTCTCTTTTTTTTATTATTAGAAGTGATGCCATAATGCAAATGCTATAACCTTTAGTCCTCTCTTTTCTATGTACTCCTGGCAAAGAGGGGAGCCAAACAAGATGCCAAGTAAAAGATGTTGCAGAATCCTCCAGTTACAACATAGTTTCAGAGTGGTTGTCTGTGCTTCGTACTAACTACTAGAACTGGCGAGGAATTTTCTGCAAGAATTATTTTGTCATATAGAACACACTTCCAGTGTGGTATAAAAGCTATAGGTATTTTCAATTAAAACTGCCTTTTTCAAATAAAGTCAACTATGGAAATAAGCAAGTCATAATGGCAAGGCTAATAGTCAGGAATGAGACTTGGTGACGATGAAGTGTATAAGAGAAAACAGAAAGGCTGAATGCCCCAAAATTTCATCACTTTACATGGATTCCTAAATAAATCAGAAAATCAGTTCATTTTTTAACTCTGAATGCCTAGCTTTCAAAATATCATTGCTCAAAGGCACTAATCAAAATTACTGTGTCTTCATAAAGCAAGACAAAATTCTGTGATTCCAGAGAAATCCACAACTGGATGTTTTGAGAAATTGTTATTTCTAATATGATGAAGAAAATATTTTTGTTTTTTTTTTTTTTTTCCATCCAGAAATGTTGAAATTTTTTAATTGAAAAAGAATACTGTACCCCAGTTATCTTCTGCATAGATATGTCTATGTAGTCTGTTAAACATATACAGTGCTATGCAGCCATCTGAGGCAATGGTAGACAAGCCCACTAAAGCAGCAAGAATTGTACCACTACCTTCACCTAGGCTACTGCAGATTGTTCTTCAAGATATCTTTCCATTTAGAAGCCTATATTACTTCACAGGGGAGTAACTCTAGAGAACCACCATGTAAGTCTACACAACATTGGCTTTTCTCCCGTTTTGAAGCCTTTAGGATAATCAAGAATTTTAGAAAGATGCCTTAGAGTTGTGAATACAAGGTTGAGAGGTTTTGATGTTGACGTTTGCCCACATTTTGGTATTTAATGGGTATAACAAACTTGTGGACTTATTGAACCCTCATAAAATACAAGTGAAAAGTCAGACCACTGCTTAAGTTGCTGAGAGTTTGTGTTCATAATGCCGTATCTATGCTACAAGGCATGGTAAATAGAGGAGAGTTTGATGCAAACAAAACTATATTGCGAGTTTAGAACAACCTAGTTTGATAATGCACTGAAAAATATGTCAAATTAGTCAACATTACAGTTGCTGACACTGCAGGTAAGATGGTGTTGATACCTAAACTATCTTATTTATGGGTTATTCTGTGTATCTCTGTATATGTCTGTCTCTTTAGAGCAGATAACAGCTCTGCTAAAAATGTTACTAAAGATCTGAAGATGACATTATCAAGAAGTAATGCAAAGTCATGGCTTTATTTTTTTCATTTCAAGCTTTCAGATAAGTAACTTATGAATGTTTGCCCCCTCTTTTCTTTTAAATTTTTAAAATTTAATCTCAATTGAAAAAAAAAAAATATGTAATGCTTCTGTGACCTTCTGTTAGGTTTTTGTATGCCAGTGCTTTAATCAGTGTCTTCTATTTCCTGGCTTGTCAGTATAATGCTAATGTAATTAAAGATATTCATCCTTGCAAAATATATGCTGTAATATTAATGTATCTAATTGTAAAAAACACTGGGAAGTATCTTACATCAAAAAAGCAGAAGGGATTATGAAATAAGTGCAAAAGAGAAGAGAATTAAAAATAAACAGCTGTTCACACCAAGATATTTTCTGCTTTTGTACTTTGGAATAAAGTAATATAGCCTGACATAAAGGTTTCACTCTAAAGTCAAACAACTTAAGATGAGAAAACTAGGGTTTTTTTCACTTAACAATTCACATGACTCTTTGCATTAGCTTGCTTAAAATAAATGTTTGATACCATTCTATAAAAATGCTTCATACCTGAAGTTGAAGTAATTTTTCCATTGCTTTTTCTACCTGGAAGCCTAACGCGAAGATAACATATTAAATTATGGCTTTCAAATGAATTAATTAAATTAATTAATTAAAAAGAGATATTATTTGAAAATGTTTAGCAGTCAGCTGAATATAGACATATATTTCCAGCAATGATTCAATGACAAATTCAGTAAACATATTTTTTTCCACTAATATTAGAGATTTATAGATTTATAGAGATTAATACCCCAATCTATGTAACTTTCCAACACATTATTGAAAATAGGAAATATACAGTAAAGAGACTTAAATTTGCTTCACTTTATAATTATAATGAACTTTACAGTGAGACTTATTAGCAAATTAATTGCCCTTTAAAATGAAAGGGACTATAAATCTCTGTACCTACATATTTGCAATGTGACATCTCTGAAGCACAAAAGTGGAAATAGTGTATCTGGCTACTCTGGCAGCAAAAGAGTATAAATATGGAGACCCTCTCAGATCTTTAAATTTCATAAAATCATAGTTCAGGTTGAAATGGGCCTTAAAAGGTCATCAAGTTCAACTCCACTGTAATGAGCAGGAACATTGTCAACTAAATCTGGTTTTATCTGGTCATGTATTTTATAACAGCAGTCTTGCACATGATGGTTTAAAAGAACAGAGACATTTCAATGTTCATGTATTAAAAAAAAAAGACCCTTGAGACATTAATACAGAAATACATGAAAAGTTAATTTTCAGAAGTGCAGGGCAATAAAAACAAGGCCTGTCCAAACTTTCTTTATTAATAATTAAAGAAGTATGTATATGTGAAGTGCTTTTTAAGTAATGAGTGATAGTTATAAATATTTAACACTTGTACTTATGAAATATGCCCTAAATTATGTCCAAATGTTAACAAGAATGCCTTATACTTGACAGAACAATGATGCTCATAAATATTTCAGAAGTGTGTGTCTGACAGGAGGAAGCTGAGAAGATGCATCCTGCTCTTTGTTTTCTGACACTGCAATCCTCAGGTCTATGTTTTTTGAGCTTAATACGATCAAAGACGTTCCTATCCAAAGCCAATATCAGAGCCAATGGTAGATTTCCTTTGGAATTTGTTATCAGACAGGTACAAGTTGTCTCACCTAAATCATGGGGCAAGAAATTCAAAGCACATAAGCAGTGGCTCAATCCATCCCCATGCTGACTGCTTTCTGTGTGTTTATCTTTATTAGGAATAAAGTTCATAGGAAGTTCACAGGATGTTGACTTCCTATTCCCTTCAAGAGGGAATTAATTGATTGTCCTCAGGAGGTGCTCAGCATCTGTTACAACTATGTCTTGAAGAATTACATGCCAAGAAACAAAATAAAAAGAAGCATAGGAGATAACTGATAACATTTCAATTGTAATTAGAACAGTTAATGATGGAAGAAAAAATAGTTAGAGGAAAAAATAGACAAGCATTTATAGATAAATTCTACACTTAACTCTTAATGTTCCAACTTGAAAAACTGAGGTGTTTGGAACTGTAATCCATTTTTTTGTCCTTTTTAATGTTATTATAAGTATAGGCAGAAAATCTGAAGAAACAATTATGACCTATTTAGAGAAGAACAGTGAAGTGAGGACTCCAGGTGAACACTCCTGTTATGTTTTTGAATGAGATTTTTTCTAACCTTCCCTCCTGAAACTTTTCTATCTGAAAAAACAGAGAAATTTCTCCTGGGATATCTCTGAGAACCATGAGACTTACTTGTTTGCTGCCAAAGGTGACACTATTAATGGATAAGGTTTTCAGTAATGCTAAAGAAATAAATTGCATGGAGGAATAAAGTTCAAAGAAAGAGTGTTGTATTTATATTCAGAGTTTTCCTAAGTTTTTTTTCTGGCAGAAAAATCTCAGTTTTACAATAGTCAGTGATCCCTTCTATCACTATAACAACAAAGTGAGAATTTCACCCAAGGAGTATAGAACAGTTAGAATATTCAGTGTATTCTGCCAAAAGGTTATTTTCAAAGACTTCAACTTCCTTTTCTTTCTCTGTCTGTAATAGTTCCCACAGAGCCTACAGCAGATATTTGGGTGTAAAAACCCTATAAAAGGTGATCCTTTCCCCTATGAAAATATCAAACTTAATTGCTTTATGAAAGGCCTGTAGGGCTTCCACCTCTATTCACCTAGGCCTCCCACTACCAGAAAATAGTGCTTTGATCTGTTCAGTTCCCTCACTGCTTTATACTGATTTTCTAAAAGCATTTCTTCTTACCCCAATCCTCCCTCCCCCACTACTGATTTTCCATTTGAATTGTGAGTTGTATTAGCATATCCTTTATAACCTTTTCAGTAGTACTATACATATCTTATCCAAATGGAACTCCTGCAGCTAGCAGATAACAGTAAATGCTGATGAAAGTCCCAAATACAGATTCCAAAGTACTTTTTGGTATGATCAGAGTGGGTCCAGCTAGCATCCTTTTCTGAAATGCAGAACCCTGAAAGAGTTCAGATCATCAAAGGCTGAAGAAATAATGACAGAGCAGTATAGAGGATCAGAAGATGTTTACATACACAATTTTGTTTGAACTTTTTCATATGATCAGAGTCATTCACATGATGAGACATTAAGGATGAGCAATATATATTGAAGCTAGACAATTACATTTTAGTAATAAACATAATGCTTCAGCATATATAGTGGTTCAATTACATTATGTATGTAAATTTTTTCCTCTCATATATATTGTAAATCTGAAATGCATGTTGACTACAGGTAATTTTTGCTGCCTTTCATGCCATTATCTGCTTTGCGGAAGTGAACGTAGGACATAAAACCTAACCAGGAGGATCACAGAATCATAAAATAATTGTGGTTAGAAAGGACCTCCAAGATCTCCAAACCTAACATTTAACTGAATGCCACCATGCAAACTAAACTGTAGCCCTATGGCATGTTGAGTAATTTCTTCAACAATTCCAGGAGTCATAACTCCCCCACTTCCAAAGTGCACTCCCTGTAAATATTTTATGATTAAGCTAAATTTAGATGTATACTTATGAGTAGGAGAAAAAACACCTGAGATAGTTCTTGTTATGGTTACAGTCCCCCATTATGGTTTTACTTTGGACAGAAGTAAAAGTGAAAGCAGACTCCAGATAACCTGTTTTTAAAAGGACAGGCTTAGAATATATTAAGCATATTTTAATGGTATTGATTTATGTGAAGGCTACGTCCATTTGACTGTACTATTTCAACACTGTCAGTGAACCTTTTCTGAGATTACTTTCCTCTTTCAGGATCTTCTCTTCAGCTAATCTAGTTTCTCCCTCTTTCCTTTTTCCCTTTTTCTCATGAAAAATATTGATAACCCATGTTCCACCAGTCAACATAAACTCCTGCAGATATACACCATTGCGGCCTTTGACATGGTTAGCCTAAACAACAGAGCAAATAATTGAAATTTGTTACCTTGAAATCAGCTGAGATTTCAGGAGGCCTGAAAAAAGGAACAGATTTGTAGCTGAATGCTTCCCAAGCAATCTGTTTAGTTCTGCATGTGCTTCAACTCAATTTCATGGTAATTTCATAAGGAGGGTTTATTTTAATCCAGTGTGCACAGAGCTGAGGCTTTTAACTTTTTATGTAAGTAATACAGTTAGAACATCTTTTATGCTACTCAGTAATATGAATTATTATTGCATCACATATTTTTCTTTTTTTTATCTCACAATAGCTTCCCAATTAGTTTCCTTCCCAATACATAGCAGTTAGCAATGTATAAAAAGTCATCCATTTAATTCAAGTGGTTTTCTTCTTACCTTGTTTTTCTGGTTTTTGTACTCAAACATTAATTTGTGACATGCATCCCCTTAGTTAATGACAGATAACTAATGTAAGGTAGAAGTAAATTTACCAGTGGGGCTGAGGTCAAAACCGGGGAGAAAATATTTTTGTATTATAATGAGTTCTTAGCAATTGAAAGATGACTATTTGAAATTCAGGTTATTGTGGCAAATTCCAAAGATAAATTATAGAAGTATCTCAAATGAGTTTGCTTTCTCTCTGGATCACTCTATTGTTTGTGTTTTACAAGGAAGAATATTTGTTGAGCAGCGGAAACACAAACAACAAAAGTGAATCTAAGATTAATGAAGGGAAAAAAGGAAGAGTACAAAATTATCTAATTGCATTACATTATTCATAATAATTTTTAAATTAAAAAGAAGAAAGAACATTTTTTGCAGACAAAATTGAGGCATATATGTTGAACAGTACTTTTAGACTTCCTGGCCCTGAAGACTTACAGAATATATTTATGACATTGTCCACTGAGCATGGATAAAGGTTTTCTGTAAGAAAAGATTTACCTTTTCTGTAGACAGAAAGAAAAAGAAAGTATACCATTAATATGTAAAGAGTGTATTTTTATTAAGTATAGTAAGGCCTTTGAATATTTTTGTTCTTCTATACCAGAGGAAAAGGGTAAAGCATGCTTCCTTTCCCATTGCATCTGGTTGAAATTCAGGCTTGATGTCTTGGCTGAAAATCAAGATAGGTAATATGAACTTAATATATTCTCTCAAGCAGTGTACTTTTTGTTTATAACTTTGTTCTATATTAAGATGGATCCTCAGTAATGCTCAGTTGTTAGTATGCTACCTTTGCCAAAACTCAGGATGGGGTTATTTGCTTGCCTTTCTTCAGTTTGTATTCTACATATCTCCATAGCAGACTGAACCATTTTATTCACATGTATATAAAGTTTGCTTAATTTTTCTCTCTTTAAGATGGTTGAAATCAACCATTCATCTTACTATCACTGCCACTGTTGAGGATGCTTTTTAATTTTCTTTTTTATTTTTTCAAGAAAGGCTGCTAAGGTAACTCAGATTAATTAATCTGAGTTAATTAATCAATTCCAGGAATGCCTGTATCAAGTTATAAATATCCAGTAAAAATATACCCCATATTAAAAAAAAAAAAAATCAATCTAAATACACCAGGAAGGACAAATGCATATTTGTCCAGATATTCAGTAACTCAGTAAATGAAGGAGATTTGTGGAATAAGACCATCCTCAGACAGTTCAGTTTATTAAAATACATAAGGATTTTTTGAAAAGCAGTTGTGTTAGCATATGTCCAGAAAAAATTAAGAAGGACTTCATATTTCATATGAATCAAAAACATAACATGTTATCAACATTAGTTTAAAAAAAAGGTCTGCCTTACATTGTTCCTGTTACAACATGAACATTGCCTCCCTCCAAGGGTTTTAACCTTGTTTCACAAGACAAACTGCAAAAGTTTCCATCAAACAATATGGAAAAGCTATGAGGAAAATAAATATCAGGAGGACTTAACTGAAGATAAATAAAAGTGTAGCTCAAATAAAAAATATGACATCCTGCAATCTGATGCTGATATATTATTTGTCAATAGCACTGAGGCAACATACAGCAATAGCTTCCACTGTCCATTCCCCATACTTTTTTCCTATAAAAGAATTGTTCTCCAGGGCATCAATTGAAATCATGTACAAAAGAAATGAAGTTGGTATTATTAATTTACTTTCTTCACAACTGAATGGCCATAGCTTTATTCTCTTATGCCCCTTGGCACTACTTTGTTCCATTCTTTAATAACAGCAAATGTGAAAAATCAGGATTTGTTCTATTCAGCTTCATTTCACTTTGAGTGTGTAGGAAGATGAGATTTGAAAATGTTCACTGTAATGCATAGGATATCTGGTGAATTCACTTTACTGATGATGTAGTATCATTTCAGAGGTCTCACTTCAGGATCCATGCTTTTATTAGAACATTAAATCTTAAACTCTCGACACTTTCAGAGTGGCATCCAACAAATTTACAGGAAGATATAGAAGAAGAATTCCTTATCAGATAATTTTGTTCTCAGTGTAAATATAGCTAGTCCAATAAAGAGAGAAGAGAAGAGAAGAGAAGAGAAGAGAAGAGAAGAGAAGAGAAGAGAAGAGAAGAGAAGAGAAGAGAAGAGAAGAGAAGAGAAGAGAAGAGAAGAGAAGAGAAGAGAAGAGAAGAGAAGAGAAGAGAAGAGAAGAGAAGAGAAGAGAAGAGAAGAGAAGAGAAGAGAAGAGAAGAGAAGAGAAGAGAAGAGAAGAGAAGAGAAGAGAAGAGAAGAGAAGAGAAGAGAAGAGAAGAGAAGAGAAGAGAAGAGAAGAGAAGAGAAGAGAAGAGAAGAGAAGAGAAGAGAAGAGAAGAGAAGAGAAGAGAAGAGAAGAGAAGAGAAGAGAAGAGAAGAGAAGAGAAGAGAAGAGAAGAGAAGAGAAGAGAAGAGAAGAGAAGAGAAGAGAAGAGAAGAGAAGAGAAGAGAAGAGAAGAGAAGAGAAGAGAAGAGAAGAGAAGAGAAGAGAAGAGAAGAGAAGAGAAGAGAAGAGAAGAGAAGAGAAGAGAAGAGAAGAGAAGAGAAGAGAAGAGAAGAGAAGAGAAGAGAAGAGAAGAGAAGAGAAGAGAAGAGAAGAGAAGAGAAGAGAAGAGAAGAGAAGAGAAGAGAAGAGAAGAGAAGAGAAGAGAAGAGAAGAGAAGAGAAGAGAAGAGAAGAGAAGAGAAGAGAAGAGAAGAGAAGAGAAGAGAAGAGAAGAGAAGAGAAGAGAAGAGAAGAGAAGAGAAGAGAAGAGAAGAGAAGAGAAGAGAAGAGAAGAGAAGAGAAGAGAAGAGAAGAACTAGATGATCAGGAAGAGATAAAAATGTGTTGATCCTTTCCCACAACTGACCTATTTCATATCTGCTGACACAGGGTTTGAATTTCTGCCATTGAAACAAATGAATGAATAATCTGCCTTCTCAGAATTTGTAAAAACAATAAATTACCATGTCAATTAACTAGATTTTAAAATTTCCATTGGGAAATAACAACAAATAAACCAACAAAACTAAATTAAACTCTGATAAAAACAGGTATCTGGAATACAATCAAACTGTTTTTTCTTTCACTTAAAAAACTGTGAAATTCTTTCAGAACTGAAGACACATTTAAATATACTTAAAATGCTTTCCCTATATTTGTAACATTTTAACTACTTCTGAGAAACATGAAAAAAAGAGAACTTGGAAAAAAGACCATGTGAAGATCAATGAATATAGAGGTATTCACTAAAGCTGCAAGAGAACTGTTTTTCATCATTTGTCTTACCTGATTGACAGTATAGTTGAAAAGGTATATTTTCTATCTCATAAATTAATAGGTTGATCATGAATTTAAAAATTGTCCAGCAGTGTTTGGTCTGTTGATCGTGCTGTTCCGTTAAGGAGCTGAATGTCCTTTGGGATTAGTAGCATTTGTAGTCTTCTTTTAGGTAAATGACTTCAGATGATTGAGCATTCCCTGTCCCCATTTCACAAGGCTGGAAGTAGTTCTGCTTTTCTGAAAAGGTGTCCCTGGATGGTTCCATTCATTCCCATGGAAACTTTTCACAACTGGATCCTTGGGAAACCCAAGATAGAAAAGCAGAAACAGGTATTGGGGAAAAAAGTTACAGAACAAATATTTTTTTTCTTATTTCTCAGCATTTTCAGGTCCAGAACTATTTTCAATAATTTTGCAACAGGCAGTGAAATAAGCTTTACTTGCTACAGAGAGAGACATTGTGTTTCTTTTTCTGGAGATATCGTTGAGGGGATGCTTATAAGTTGCTCGAGCAAATACCTTGGGTAGTGCCCAGGGAACAAAAGAGAGAACAAAGAAAAAAAATCTTACTATTTCCCAAGATATTATTTAGTGTGAACTCAAGAAGATTTTCACTGAATTCTCATTTAGCCTTTCTTTACATCTAGATAGTGGAGAGAAGTAAAAAAAAAAAAAATTATATTTAACATGTGCTATTTGGACTCAGACTTATTTTATGATGATAGAAATATTGCTAAAATCCCCTGAATAGCTTCTTCTGACAACAGACCACAAATTTAAGGTACTGCTAGTCCTTTATAAAGCAACTTACAATCTCCTGAGCATACCAAGTAGTTCCAAGTAAGCAAGAGCTGAGGCTTGAAAAGAGGAGACAACTGTATATAGTCACTGAGAAAAGGACATAAAGAATTTCCATCTGGGGTAAGAGGAGTACATAAAGAGAAGAACAGAAGTAGTTGTTTTGTTGTTTTGGTTTTTTTTGAAAGAACGACCAAACCCTTAAAAGGTCTCTAAGAGAATAAAAAAACCTCTAGGGTATGTAATCCCCTGAAGACCTTTCTCTTTAAAAAAGCCAGTCTAAATCACTGCAGAGCTGTGTTTTGTGCAAGCCGTTTCCACAAAGATTTTTCAGTAATCTGATGATTCATTTTTCCAGTACACTGAATGTTAGAGTAAGCTGTAAGGATATAGACTTCAAAAAAATGTGCAGGAGTAAGATCATTATATAAAGATCACCTCCATTAAAGACATAAATGCCTTTCAACTCACCTAGTGGATGATTTACTATAAGGCTGAAACTTGAAGTCAATACTCATTTTTGAAATTAATTGAATAAATCATTTTTTGTTGTATCAAAATTTATATGTGAATTAAAATGCTTTAATAACTAGTTTTACAACTTACCTATTATTAATTTTTTGTAAAAGGTTTTAATTCCACTCCAGACTGAAACCAGGTTTAAAAAACATAATAATTTTTCAAAATACAATTCTGAGTTTCAGCTACAAACACATGGATAGTCAATTTTGTGATGTCCTTATTTGCAGTGATATCTTATGAATTTTGAGGCATAGTGAAAGGCCTGGATTTTGTGATCAGGAACACTAGTATCAAATGAGTTAGACAAATGTATACAATTAAAGCATTTAATCTTATTCACGCCAATCTTTCCTTTCTGTATTCATGATTTGATTTGGGGTCTAATGATGCTTAAGTATAACATCTTTTTAGTCACATAGCATTTTATAATACATAATTGTCTGCTAATATCTTAGCAAATGCTTAACTTGCACAGTTCAATAATGGATACTAATTTATTTAATCATAAAATGTTTATTTTTAAAAATTAAGTAAATGCACTGTGATTATGTAGCTATGACTTTAATTTCATGAATGCAGTACACATACTGATAAGTATATGTTATTCATTTAAATGCTGTATCTGATAGTATTAGAGGCTTACATATATGTGTGCATATATATATAAAATCAGAAAGTTTGCATACTCATATCAACATAATGAAATCATACTAGAGAAGGAAAAAAGCTTTGAAGGATTTCTAGTGGTAGTTGTATAAAAATTTTTTGAAGTCTGATTATATAGAGAACCTATAGAGATAATTTGGAAGGGTGGGATAATAATCTTTGAAAATTGACTTTTCTTTTTGTTTTTAAACCTTATGAACCACTCCAGTCTGGACAAGTAGAACAAGAAAAAACTTTTAGTAGTTATTTCACATGAAATTTTATCAGTACATATAGGGGAGAGATTATAATTGCTGAAATTTGTATTAAAATAGAAATTGTTTTTCCATGGGAGGAGATATCATGAAATGTATAGATTTTTACTTAGAAATTCTGTTACTGTACCTAATCAATGTTGAATTTTAATTTCACAGTTTTCTACTTAACTGGATGATGTCTTATTCTATAGACTATCTTCCATTATGCTTGGATTTCTTACTAAACAATCCTTCTCTCATTTGTATGCAAGTTTAGAAATTAAATTAATTTTTTAAATAGTATTTTAGTTGTTTGTTGGGTTTTTTTGAAAAAAAAGAAAAAAGGCAAAAAACATCCATCAATCCCCACAAATACTGTTTATATCTTCATCTAGTTTATTTACTTTACCTAAATTCAATTTAATTTTTGGCAGATTTTTGAACAATCTTCCTTAGAACAATCTGCAGGAACCTAGGGTACAATATATTGTATATGAAATTGAAATAGTCTGTATTTCTGTAGAGGAAAATATTAAGCCGAGGTGCTTAGAATAGATAAACCGATATGGTAATACATAAGTTTTAAAATTCAAGGTGGTAATAGTGTTGTTAAAGAAGCAGCTGGCTCTACATGACAACTTTAATAGAGCTATTAATGCTCTCAGTTCCAGACCCTATAGCTGAAAAATTGTTTTCTAGATCATTTTTTATTTGAAAAGTCAACTGGATCTACTGTAGAAATCCCATTTCTACTGTTCTAAGTAGAAATGTGATCTCAGTGAAGATCTGATTTTTTTTCAGGCTGTGAGTTGAATGAAGATGTCTTGGAAAGGAAGACAGCAAAAGAAATAGCAAAGCGAGAAGCAGAAATACTCTACAGTACTTGTAGAGCAAACTATTGCTGCCTTACATTAGGAGCAAATGTGCACAACTTCAGGCTATTTACTTGCTGAAATGTTCAAAACAAATGTCATGCTCTTTAGGGACCCCAGTGCAAGCACATTTGCAAGCAAAAATTCCTTTACAGGCATAAAATAATGTTTTAAAGTATAAAACAATTTAAATTATTGTTCTGGCTTGCAGGAACAATTTTTAAAGTATTTCATCCCCTCCAAACACAAGGAGACCTTATGACTATAAGGAATCTATGGAATAATTGCCTATTTCATTGTAAAGGCAACATGCATAAATATATAAATATTCATAGTAAAAATTGTGTGGGTTGTTTTTGGTTTTTTTTTCTTTTTTTAAAATCTTTTTTAGACATCTTCAAATTCTCCCTTACATGAATTTCAGTATGCGGTCTAATTTCCATCTGTGCTTCTTCAAAGTGAATTTATACCCAAGTGCAGCTCTTGCTGTGTGATGAAATGGCCTAGAACACTAAACCAGACCCTTCTCTACCCATAAGATGAGTTATACTATTATTTATCACTTTTATGTATTGCAGGCACTTCACTCTGGCACTTGCATTCTGTTCTAAATTAGTTTTATCCATATGTTATTAGGACTGCAACTTGTCATACTTCTACAATTGCTAGAATTAAAAATTATGAGAAGGGAGATAATGTATATTACATCTTTTGAGACACTTATGCTGTTTCTGGCAATGCCCCTTAAAATTTAGACAAGGATTTTATGTGACTAAGGTTGGAAAAGGCCTCTCAAGACCATCTAGGCAAATCTCTCCTTGTGCTTCTTTTTTCTCTTATCTTATAGCTTCTTACATTATGCAGAAAAATCCAGCAATCATGAGTTCATTTTTTCAGCTCTGCCTCTACTCTCAATGCAAATGGAGTGCAAGATTCACATGCTAACCCAAATTTTGTGTGTCATTCATTTTTCCCCCAACCTTGCAATGGATACATATTGTGTTAGCATAATAAATGGATGACAGCACAATTTTGTAAGAAATTTTCCATTTATTCCTTTATTAATACCATTTCTATGAAGAAAAAAAGTCTTTCTTCAGTTCTTAAATATTTTTCTTGTCAGATTGAATTGAGTGAAATGTCACACAGTCAAATGCATACATACTATCTTGGTTGAGTCTCCTTTGTGTCCATCCCTCTGGGATGATTATTTCTGCACTCTTAATGCATGGATGAAAAGCTGTCTTGACTAACATCCAAGATAACTCGCTGTGTGCCCTATGAGACCCATATACTAAGTTGGTTTATAAAGAAGGTGAAACTCATGGGTTTTGACAGACAGAAATTTGATACTCCTAGGGAGGAAGTACATAAAGGATTCTGCTATGCTTATACTGTACCAGTGGGGGGTTGTTTAATTTTTGATTTAGCATATCAATAATTGTAGGGGTGTTTTGGGGGTTTAGTTTGGTTTGGCTAGCTTTAGTTATTTTTTCGTCAGGTTTGTGCTAGTATGACAATATTTGGGGGTTATTTTAGTAAAAGAAAAAAAGTTTTCATAGAACCTTAAACTTGCAGTTATATGCATTATTGTCACACAGTGAAAAAATTAATTTAATAAAATGGCCAGTTCAAATCACTTTATTTTTAAACTCACAAAAGCTTTAATGACCTTTAGAAACTGACATTGTTATGCAATTTGATTTTTATATTCAATTTTGTCACTAAATGAAGTATTAAAATTATTAGATTTTTCATAAAGCTGTCATTATTCTAGATATATTGTGAAACCTAGTAAGATAGTCTTTCACATTATTTAACTACCTATAGAATATTTAATACAGTAACTAATTAGTTTTTAACCTTAGCAGTTGTTTTATGTAAGAACATAAAGATTAATTTAACAAGAGGAAAATGCTCATATTTTGTTTTTATGTCTTAAGACAGACAAAAAAAGTGACAATTCTTGCCACCACCGGTTTTCTTTTTGCAATACAGTCAAGAAAGAAGAGTCAAAAGAAAGTTATTCATGTTTACTAATCCCAGAACTAATTATTGCTTAGGAGTGATCATAAATTTTTATTTAATTCAGAGAATTATGTTAGAAAAGTATGTTAAGTGTGCAAATTGCATGATGGTAAAATAAGAGCATTATGTAACTGCTGGCAACGTTTAAAAGAAAAAAGAAAAAAAAACCAATAGTGTAAATTAAAATCAGGTTTGAAAATTTGTTAAAAAAGCAGTTCTTGAGCACGTTCTACTTTCTACCCATCATAAATCCTTTAAGTTACAGCACTACATTGAAGGGATTTTATACTGCTACGATATTGAAACTGAAGAAGTCACAGTTCAAGAAAGCACTTAGCTCATCCAATATCAACATACTATATAGACAATATATTGTCAACATTTAGCTACAGAAAAGTAACTTCTGACTTTAGTATGGGATTATTTTAAAATATAATACACAACTATAAAAAGAAGGCTACGGTGGTCTCCTATCTTTCTGTCTGCAAAGGCAAAAAAGTATGATTTTATCTAAGTAATGATTGCTCATTTTTACAGCAAATTGATTATTTTGATAAGCAATCTGTGGATTAAGACACCTTAGAGTGCAAAACTGCAATAGAAGCAGTTCAATTTGTATCTGATTTCTTGCATCTGAATAAAAAACAAAAATGTCTTCCTTTTTAGTGTTCTTGCATGTTAATGAATGACAATAAAAAGGAATTTGTCAGTAAAGTAACCTGAGAACTAAATCTTTTATGACTTTATTATCAGTCTATTACATTGGCAGCTAAATACCAAAGCCAGAACTTTGTGAAACATATCAAGCATCCATTAAAAATATGTGACGTGATGGCAATATTCATAGACTGGGTTATAAGAATTTATTTTGATAAACTCATCAGTGCTCTTCATCACTCTGAAATAAACTATGCCATATACCTCTTCACTTTTACAGGAAAAATAAGGAAAAAATCCACCCATTTTACTAAATTATTGCTTTTGCTTTGTGATAATAATGCATACAAGTACAAATTTAAGATACCACATAAATAAAAGGAAACTTTTTTCCTTTTATTAGAGGTGCCCAAAACTAATGTCATTTTAGCCCAAACCACAGGTCTCAGTATTCATCGTTCTTTCTCACAAATCAACTGGTCTCTTGCCTCGATGTTTCTTACAATAACTGTTTTTCTGTGCCTAAAGCTTCTCCAAATAATTCTGATTCCGATGTCATATGAGGTCAATATGCAACTGTTCAGTCATTAAAGTGCTTGTGCATATGCAGCCAAAATCACAGAGTTCTTCAACCATAATAAAGTATTCCTTTATCACAAAGGACATGAGCTTCTCTTTTATTTATGTAATCAAAATATTCTCAGAGATGTGAAAAGCTTCTAGGATAACTGGCTCTTATGAAGAAAAATAAAATTAAAATAATCAAATATAGTCCATGCACTATGCAACTAGTAATCACAAATAAACAGGAAGTACAGGAATTCCTGCAATCATGTTCAAACTTATTTGCATTCACAATCAAATTTATGTTAGCAAAAAGCGAGATCATCCAGGGGTGAAAATACTCAAGCTGAAGAATGCAGAAAGGCAATTGATAGCAGTTTGAATTTTGATGTATGAATTATTTTGTTAGTAGAGCTTTTGCTGGTGTGTTATTTTCCCAATATGTTTTTTTTTTTTTTTTTAAAATATTTAAATTTTAAATCTTTGCTTTATCAGTATATTATCAATTTAATTGATAATTACAGCATGATAGATAACATTAGATTTTTTCTTTGCTGCAGATATATATTACAAGTGTAACATTTGTAAACATATGCTTCCCTCTGGAACTAATAGATCTCAACAGACTGATGGAACTTCTTTCCTCCCTCACTCAAAGGAAAAAAAAAAAGTACATAGATTAAAGGAAAAGTGGATCTAAGACACCACACTTCAGTCAATCTGCCTTTTTACTTCATTCATGGTCAGTAATTTGACAGTTAGGAACAGGAGAAAATGAAGGGTTTCCTGCATTTTGGAAGCATGAGCACAATGGAATAACATTATTTGGTAATCTAGTAATGCTGTTCTGAGTATTTACCAAAATACTTCACATTTGTCAAATGCATTTTGAATTCATATTTTTGTAATTTTAGGGAGGATGCAAAGAGTGGGGTTATTTTTATCTTGTTCAGTTGATTAATCTTATTTTCCATACAGCAGGATTTTTACATTTCCATTTCTGTAGTGCAGTGTTTTAAATTCTTTTTCTATTGTATCAAAACCCTCAGATCCTTAATGACTCATAACCACTGGCCCATAATACTAGTAAATTTTATATGAGAAAATGAGTTTTGTCCCAGTAGTACAACACTTAAGAACGAGTTGTATTAGCTGCATTGAAAAAAACAAAAACCAAACAGATCCCAAGACCCAGTAGTAGAAAAATTTTTCTGAAGTTTTTTTCTTTGCTGCTCAGGGTTAAACTTTACTTTTGAACTGTTACCTGGGATAAAATTATTGTTTCTCTCTATTGAAAAGGCATGCTTCACTGCTGCATATTAGTTCATGCAAATAAAACAGATTTAATAGAGGACTAAAAAAAAAGAAACAAACAAAAAAGACAACCAAAAAAACACACAACAATTGTGATATTTGTGACAATCAATTAGAAAATATATTCTTTTTTAAACTGATGAGGCCATTCAATTTTGTCATCTGGATATAAATTACAGTCTCTCTTCAAATGCTTTACCTTCGGAGAAAAACATCAAGAGCAATTTTTTTGTTGTCTTCTGCGAAGTTAAATCCACCACGTACATTCAGGGAGTGTGTTTTTCAAAGCAATTCATGTACGAAAGCGAGGTATCATGGATTAGCTATTATAAATAGCATCAGATTATAGATGTGTGTTTTAACACCAGTTACTCATGAGCAAAATTGCTCAAAACATTGAGTCTGAGAAGGCTCAGCTTCCAGAGTTTTAAGGGTACAAGTTATTCAAGATTAGAGACAAGAAATAAATCTACATGAGTACTGCTGTGGTTCAATCTGCTGTGGGGCACTGTATTGCTAGCAGTGTACATGCACACTGGGTTAATACTGCTGAAGAAATTAGTGCCAGTCTCTGGACATGGGCGCATATTGCTGTGGGACCTTGTGTCCACCCAGAGTTGCACACATTGCTCCTGCACATGACCTCAGTCAGAGTATTGTCACACTCCTTTCACACTCAAATGAATATGATATGACTTCACATTTACATAGAATTTATTTTTTACTGAAACCAACCCTTCCTGTGCACTAAATGTTGGAGGTCCTTGTCTTGCATCAAGGATGAAATCAGGTAAAAATTCCAGGAGGCCACCATGGATAATGACCTACTGGGCCAACTTAGAGTGAAAAAAATAGCTTTCAGGAGGTGGAAACAACAGCAGGTGGTGTATATCTATATAAACTTATATTTGATATCTGACATCTGATATATATGGTATATTACACAATAGTGCACAATACAAATATACTCCCATTAATGACTGTCAGATGGATAAACAATTGGCTCTGGAGTAACAGTTCAGAGAGTGCTATTCTCTGCCACTGGAATTGACTTTAAAAAAGAGAATAAACACACCGTTCCCTTTCTTGTTTCTTTGTTGCTTTTTTTTCCAAATAGAGCACATTATAACAATATCTATGAATCTCTCTATATGGGTTTTATTGGTTTAATGTTTGTGGCAATATAATCCATATTTAACTAAAAAATTAACAAGTTGCGCGTATGCTATTACCAAAGCTTAATATGACTTGACATTTCTTACTTGAAAATATTTCCACAATTGTGTTTCAATTGTGGTAAAAATGAGAAAGAGAAAAAATTCCTTTCTAGACAGGTTTTTTTAATATTCATATAGGATTTTGTAGATAATCACAATTCACTGGCAAAAAATGTGATAAATTACATTCTTCTTAATAAAGCACCAGGAAAAAAAAAATCCAGTATACTTTGTGATGCATTGAAGCAGCCTGTGTTTTTAGCAGTCTTTTGGAGGGCTACAAAAATATATTTTTGTAAAGGAGTTATTCTACATAACTGAACAGGTAAAAGGAAAATTGAAAATATTAATATCTTCTCGAAGTGAAGAGTGTGTCAATAATCTTAAAAAGATAGGTCAAAACCAATGAAAGGTAAAAACTCACAATTAAATTTACCCTAAGGAGTTATCTTTGCTAAAGTCAATTAGAGCAATATTAAAGCAGAGAAAAATATGAGACCAAGGAGAAATTAAGTTGTGGTGAATTTAGATGATTAAGACGATTATTTAAGTTTGGGGATGCCAAAGCAAATGTGAAAACAATATTTGAGGTAAAAAAAATTATTAACAGTAGAAAGATGGGTTGAGATGAAGAAGGGGGACTAAAAGCAATGGAGGTAAAGCAGGTGTGATCCATGGGAGATATAAAGAGAGAGAGTGTGAATTTTTTAAATAAGTCTCAGTGCAGATTTATAGCTCTATTATTGTGTATGGGGATGAGAAACAAAGGGAAGAAGGATTGAAGGAGAAATTAAAAGCTGTGGGGGAAAAAAGAGTGAAATTGTTTGCAATACAAGAAATAGGATTATGCTGTTTAAACATTAACTGTTATTTTGTTTATTTTTTGGGTTTGTATGGTTTTGTTGTGGTTTTGTGTGTGTTTTTGGTTTGATTTGGAATTTTTTAATATTTGTTTTGTTTCGGGTTTTTGGGATGTTTTGTTTTTTCTTCTCAAGGGTATTCAATTTCTTCTATTCTGTTTTTTTACAATATGGTTTTGAAACCTGGAGACTAACTTCTTATTCAGAGAGCATCTTGTATTTTCCTCTTGAGTAGAAGATTTTTGTTTCACCCATCCTTATTTTTTTTAAATCCTTCTCACTCTTTGGGGCATAAGCCAACATAATTTTCCCTTATTCTCTGCCAGTCTCATCAATGATGCAATTACATGCCATGAACATGGCTCCAAAACAAGTTTTTTAGGAAAGCTTGCCAGCATAGAGAACATAAACTATGCAGCTCAACAGCAATTGGGCACAAACGCAATAGATCCATACATAAATTATGGCTATTGTTTGTTTGTTTTTCACTTTCTTGGCAACAACATATTGATTAACAAACAGTGACTCGCAAGAGATTATAAAAATTTAAAGAACATAGAATAGCCTATTTTTCATCTAAGGCCCCATTTAAACTAATTTATACATGTTTTTATTAAAGTGTTATAATTTGTAAGATTTAATATTTGGTAGTTTCTAAGTATTAGTCCTAATTTACTGGTGAAGAAAAAAAATCTTTTGTGTAATATTGAAAAGTTATTCTTTCAGTTGAACAATGTACTAGAAAGAAATGGGAAACTGTTTTGTTTGCTTTTCTTTTCTCTCAGGTATCTACTATTGCTCCTGATTATAATCTTTTCAACAAAGGCAGACAATTGCATGTATGATTTATTTTCAGCTAGTACTGAAATACAATTTTAATGTTCTTCCCAGTATATAGTTGTGTACTAGTATGATTTTCATTTCATAATAGTCTGGTTTGTATATTTCATTCACCTGTTAGTGTATTAAATATTTGCAGGCTACACCCACAATAGAATTTAAATGCAATAATGTTCTGCAAAGAAGGGAATGAAATTAAGTTTTTATCCTTTTCAGACTGTAGAAGTAAAAGAAAAAGAAAGAAAATAATGAGAACATTCTATATGTATTTAGAGACAGAAAACATACATTCACTTTTAAGAAATATAAAACCCATGGAAACCCCTATTGGTAACATTCTAAGAGAAAAGATAGAGTGGAAAAGACAGATATTGATATTCAAAATTTAAAAAATAAAATAACCTTTCAGTTAGACACTCTGGATTTAATTTCAGTAGAAATCAGTAACTAGGAAAAAGGAACTCTTAGTTTCCTACCCTAGCTCTGTCAGGGAACTGGGGCATGGCTGAAGTGTATAACATACTCTAGGAACCTAAACATTTTCTCAGATTGATTAATATGGATACAGACAAAATAGATGAGATATTCCAAATCAGCTGACTATTAAAAAAATAGTTTATAGATAGAACAGGAGCCTGAAATTCTCTGAAGAGTGACTTGACAACATATTTTTCATTTATGCATTGCTTTGTTTAACCTGGCCTAAAGTCCAGAATCTCAACATTTTTCTGTCTGTATTCATAAGGACAGATTGATCCCATTACCTTTGGATAGCTCAGTGATCTTCAAGTTGGGAGCCTAAATTTTTTTTAATTGTCTTTGAAATTTCCTCTACAAGTTATTAAGCCCTTTTCATTTAGAGATTGAATTTCCCAATGATAGACTCTCTATTCTGGAATGGACTCACTAAGACTGGCTTTAAACATGCTTGTGAATGTATGTAAACATTTTTCTGAAGGTTAGTGACTTCAGCAACTCGAAAGTACCATGAAGAATTTAACAATTTTGCCTGCAAAGTAGTACCCAAAAACAATTTGAAGAAGTGATCACCAATGGCAAATGAAAGAGATAATGATTGATTAAATCATCAATGGTCAAATAAGAAACATTCAATAGGCTGGCCCAAGCAACACCCAGACAAGAGAGTGCATGTATAAATGCAATGAAATAAAACAAACTTAGGGGGAAATGTGCATTAATATCAAAATAACCAGTAAAACACCCTACTGCCTTGTAGAAACAAAGAATCAAGGCAGGGAAGACAATAGTCTTGCCCTTTTCAGTGAAAAAGGGATACAGCATATTGTGATTTGGACCAGTTCTCATCAATGACCTGAGAAAACGTGTGTGTCTTCCTGCAGCTCAGGTTGAGGTATGTGCACAAGAGCTAGATTTCCCTGCTGCAACTGTGATGCAGTCATTAGAATACTTGTAGGATACACTTCTCTCACTTAGGATGGACATCAGAAATACTGATCCTATCTGTACCACACTCTGAACTGGCTAACACCATAGAGAATACAGCATTGTAGAAGTCAGCTTCTGACTTTCAGTTTTACAATGCGGTGCATAATATTTAAAGAAACCGTAGTAAATATGTAGTAGTGCTTAACAAGATAGAAGTGTCCTCTGTTCTCGAGAAAGGCATTAACCCAAGGTAATGAGGATGCCAACTGGTTAATGGTTCTTGCAATCATCTGCTACCAAGAATAGTGCACCTGGCATATCAGGTCACCTGTCATTTCTTGTGAAATTGTCCTTAATAGTTGGTGGATTACTTAATTTCCTTCTCTCCTGAGATGTGTAATTATTTTGGCAATGTGAATTCTTCACTATACATGATGGAAATGCAGGAAATTTATCATTGAAATCTGAAGAAAGTAAGGAAAATAAGGAGTTATTGAAAATGAAATTTAAAAAAAAAATCAAATGTAGTACTCTATTTATTTAAGTACGTTTTAATATAGGCTAATCCTTGAGCGTTTTTTTTTCTTAGACATTTAAAAAGCACAGAAATAAAATGACTCCTAGTTTTTGTGGCTTTGGTGTAAGGGTTTATTATTTTTGTTTTTCTGTTGGGATTGGTTTTCTAATATTAATTAACAATCATTTGAGTTAATCTATAAGGGACAGATTATTTTGTTTATTACAGCTTCCAATCACATTTAATAACAATGAAATGTTATAACAGTGTAACATGGATACTTTGTTTATTTCCAATTTCAGATATATGTGCAACCTATCACAGAAATTAGGGAGATATTCAAACTTGAGTTGAAGAAGAAGACACTGAACATGAGTTTAATGAAATGGTTTCAAGTTGGTGCTCCAATGTACATTTATTATTTATACAAGAAAGAATATTTTTGCCAAGGGAAATTGAGAAATGTGCGCCAGCTCAAAATAGCTAATAGAGAGTATGATTTCCAATAACTTTTAAATTGCTATATCTATCTTTTTCTATGTGTGATTTTCAGTTTTCTTCTGCTAGTGGATTTTCTATCTCATCTTCCTAATTACACCTGAATTCATTTCTTTGCCCATCACACTGGGTTACAAATCTGCTGCAGTAACTAAGCTCTCTTAAATTACTACCTCCTTTAACTTTGACTTTCTGGTAAGTTACTCCCTAAGGTCACAAGTTAGAAGTATTGGAACATTTATTCTTAGGGAAGAGGAGAGAAATTAAATGGAGTTTGCCAGTCAGGAGACAGTTCGTATTGTATTGTAAGTCCCCAGAGGTCAGCTACAATTTTGGCCATTCCAGATCGTAAATTGTTGTGCAGTGTTCAATATGTTGAGTTTATTTCAGAAGAAAGATTGAAGAGAACATGCCTACCAAGAGAATTCCTTCTCATTCCATTATAGATGTCCAAGTTCCTGTTATGCATTTTTAAAAGACATTAATTTAAAAATTAATATTTATGAATAGGCAATATATAGGAAAGCTTCCATTCGGAATAAAATTTTACAGGAGACAAAATATACAATAATAATATTATATTCAGAGATTTTATTTCCATCCAAGTGGATTAGAGACAATGGACAGTGCCTTGAAAGTTATCCAAGAGGGGAAGACAGCTCTAGGATTCATACAATAAACACTATTTTGCTATCATGATAGTCAAAGAACAGTTGACAACTGTGTATAATGCTTTCAAAATGATTATTTTTAAAATAAGATTTCAAAAAAAAGTTTATATCAGCATTAGAGAATTATGATTAGTTTAGTTAATCCACAAACAAAGTCATTTAATCTAATGTTGTTTTCAAAGCAGAATAAAACTCAAAATTAATAGATAAATAAAAATCATTTAAAGCTAGCCTTTTTTTGGTCATAGGTATGTTTGGAAGTATTAAGGTCATTTCTGGTATAGCTTTTATATTCCCTCCTCTTCCTATGCAGCTTTGTGAAAGAAGCAAATATTCTTTGAGCTTCACATGTTACCCAGTGATCCAGAGTCCAATTCCTCAGCAAAATGGTACTAGTACTTTCCACTTAATGTGGCCAGAAGGTATTTTACTTTTACAGTTATTTTCTGTGTCTTTTACTTGAATGACAATGTATTTTCTGTAAAGCAGGGAAAATAGCTACTTAACTGTGATTTTCATTTCCTGACTTCCAGAATTCTTGGGGTTTTTAATCCCATAAGTATTTGGAACTTGGTTTCTTTTGCATTGTCTTTTGAAAAAAAAATAAAAATAGATGAAAGCCTTTAACTTTATACATACTTTATTTGATCTCAGCCCTATCATAGCTTAATAGTAAGTAAAAATTGTTCTTGATGGTTCTTCAGTAACTTCCATGAAATCAATTTAAGACTTGTAAAGAACTTAAAATAATTGAAATTTTCATTATTTTTTTCTCCTTAGAAGTTGAATTGAAAGCCACATTTTACTTATTGATAAGCTCGGAATCAAAAGAAGTTGCAGGGCAAAACACTGACCTCAGAAGATGCCCTTTCAAGTCAGTTGACAAGAAATTTGGAAGTTTAGTTTGAAAAGACTACTGCTTTGTTTACAGGAAGGCAAATGGATCTGTTCAAAGGTTCTCCTTTTGACTCTTCAAATTCTTTGAAAGACTTTTATGAGCAGGGTCTTAGCAGTACTCATATCTAATAATTGAAACGCAAAACCAAAAAAAACCCAAGACTTCCTTGCACTGCTAAATCTCTAATTTCCAATTAAATTAATGGCTTATACTAGTTTTATGTCTTCAGTAACATTATCACCTTCTTATAAAGAGAAGCCTGTTTAAAAACCAGTCATCTATAACTGCAGTTAAAAGAGTGGTGACAAATCACTGAGGATTAGTGGACTAGTACAAAATAAAAAATAATTTTCTGCGAGGGGACCTGACTAACAAAGAGATCCATATTCTTGACAAAAGGTTGCCAGCTGTTCTGGTGCATAAACTTTTACAGTAATATTTTTAGTTCTAAAATTTTTGAAACAACTTAAAATATAATTCCCATTTCTTTAGTGAATTCTGTTTCAGAAATATATTTTTTTCCCTAAAATGATCATAGTCATCAAAAATAAACATGAAGAGCTGATAATGGATGAGGAGTGGAAAAAAACGAGTGGAAAAAACATCACCCATACTTTACACTTTTTGCAGCAGGGCACTTAACAATATACAAAGTATTTAAAATATGAAAGATGTTGTTCTTTAAGGCTGCAATCTGAAGTTTAATATGACCATTAAGAGTGAACACAGAACTTGCTGAACACCACCCTCCTGCCTCCTAAAATTATGTTTCGAACCATAATGGAAAATTTTGACTTTTTTTCACCTTGTACCAGGTTGTTGTTTAGCCTGGACAAAAAGAGATTCAAGGAGGACCGTATCACTCTCAACAAATAAAGAGGTAGTAGTGAGGTGGGGTTAGGTCTCTTCTCCCAGCTAACAAGAAATAGAACAAGAGGAAAAGGCCTCAAGTTGCACCAGGGAAGGTTTAGATTGGATATTAGGAAAACCTTCTTCACTGAGAGGATGGTTAGGCATTGACTTGGGCTGCCCAGGGAAGTGGTGAAGCACCCTTTCTGAAAGTATTTGAAAGATGTGTGGATATGGTGCATGGGTGTAGTTTAGGGGTGAACTTGTCAGTGTTAGGTTAATGGCTTGACTTGATATTCATAAGGATCTTTTCCAATTTTCCTAAATTTTTCAATATTCTATAATAAAACTGCCCAAGCACAGTAACAGTCCCGTTTTGATTGGGATGGTAAATTACTTTTGTAGAAGCACATGGGGGAGGCTGGGCATACCTTTAGGAATTGACTGTGAAGTAGGGAACTGCTTTCCACAGCTTTGTGAGACCAGATACCAAATTACTCTCCTTTATTTACAGACATCCTACTTATATTAAGGGCATCATTTTGCATGACTGGGGACTGTCCAGGGAAAAGAAAAAAAAAAACATCAAAAGGTATGCACAACTAATGTAGTAACACCCTTGGCTTCCTTTGCTAGTCAGGGAGAGGAGGAAAAAGAATTCTCCAAGTCAAATTCACTGTGGATTAAATCACCATTGTCCTTTAATAACTATACCCAAACGTACATCAGAATTTCTAGGGTGTGGCAAAACTTCATGGTGTGTCAGGGGATGGAGTGGGACAGGAGGATCATCAAGCACAAAGACTGCTAATTATCTACTGAAATGGGAAAAAAACCCTGGCAACTTCTCTCTTACCTGCTGAAGCAACTGAGATTCACAGAAATCCTTTTCATTACCCACACAGTTGCATTATACAAATATTCATTTGATGGTTCTCAAGAGCCATACCATGAAATACACTTAATCTTATATCTGAGAAAACTTTTGTTGCTTGAGTAAGCATGTCTCAAGTTCCCTGTTAAATCATGGAGGATAAAATTTTGATGTGTAAAACATTCTTTCCCTTAGGTGGAAAATATTCCTTAGAAATTCAGGCTATTTTGGTGGTTTAAGTATTTTAATGCACCAGCAGTTCTACTACCACCTCCAAACCCAGTATCAGTTACCCAGGGAGACATGCTTGAATCACTCAGCTAAAGTATTGTTGGAGATGGGTATTATCTATCACACTACTGTCCTCTTGACAGTCCTATTTGGCCCATTAAAAAGCCAGGTGGTTGCTGATGCATGCTGGTAGATTACCAGCTAATAAATAAAGCAGCTTCTCTCCTGGCTGCACTTGTCCCAAATGTATTAACACTGTTCAAATATATTGAGAGAGAAGCTACAACATGGCATGCTGCGACTGATATGGCTCATGCTTCCTCTAGCATATCCAGTACTGCAGAATCCCAGGAACAATTTGACTTTTCTTGGGAAGGACTACAATATACTTTCACTGTCCTGACTCAGGGACGTTTGCATAACCCTACCTATCTACCTAGGGCTAGTGGCACAACATCTGGAGGATAATAGCATCTCTCCAGATTGTAAATTTTTCCATTACATGGATCTTATTATCATTACTGGGCTCACTGAGCAGCAAGTCAGAGGAACTCATAGCAATATTTTAGACATCATGAAAAACATAGATGGGTGATCAATCTCAAAATATTATTAGATATTATCTCAAAAGATAATAAAAGGGCCCACTACAAAAATTATGTCAGAAACCCTGACACATTGCCTGAAGTGGCTAAACAATACCATACTTATGTCTGATTAAAAAAAAAAAACTAAACAAACAAGCAAACCCAAAAAACAAACAAAAAACTCCCTTTGTTTGAATTCTGGTTTATGGGACAAAATTTCTTCCCATGTCATACAGATCTTATGGCTGTTGTGTCATACATGTATGAAAAAAGTTTAACTAAAATTGTGGGAAAAAGAAAAATCAACTTTTGTACAAGCTAGGCAGGCTGCCTTACATGCTCCTCTTTGGAGCCTGTGTTTGCTGATAAACTTTTTGAATTTTAGGTTCAGTTTATTTGATGATACTGGGCCTGGTCGAGTTTTTGGCAATGGGGGAAGGGAATGCAATCCTCCATGAGTTGTAGTCTCAAGTCCTCTCTACACCGACTCAAAAGTACAACCTTTTTTAAATATTACTTTTAGCTGCATATTGAATATTGTCAGAAGCTGAAGAGATGACAAAGGCATGAACTGTCAGACTGCCTGTCCTGCCGGGGAGTCCAATGACACCAACTATAAGGATGGGAAAATGCAGGTGGTATGAAGTGGAAATGTTGTACCTCCACAGATGCTAAGCCAAATGTACAGGTTTGGTGGGGACTTATAGCTAATTGTTTTCATAGCAATTTGTATGGTGCTATGTTTTGGATTTGTCCTGAAAAGAGCTTTGACAAGATGAGGGTATTTTGTTTGGGGCTGAACAGTGCTTACAGAGTCAAGGTGTTCTTGCCTCTCACACTGCTTTGCTAGCAAGTGGCTGAGAAGAAGAAGCTGGGAGGAGATGCAGCCATGTCAGCTGAGATGATGACATCTTGGGGACAGCATTGGAGAAAGGGAAAGGTGATTCACAGGCACTGAGAAGTGATTAAAAAGTGATGGGAGGAACCAAGCTGAGAGAAGGAGTAGCAGGAGGTGATCCAGATGCAAGAGCCAGGATTCTCCTGGAGCCCCCTTCAGGAGACCATGGTGGAGCAGCTATTTCCCTGTAGCCTGTGGAGAGAACCACGCTGGAGCAGATATCTACAATGCAGCCAGTGGAAAGGACCATGCCAGTGTAAGTGGATATGCCCCAAAGGAACTGTCCAGGACCCAACCCAGGAGCAGTTTATTGCTGAAGGTCTTCTGTCCATGAGGAAGATCTACACTAGAAGAGGGCAAAATCATGAGAAAAAGGAAGCAGAGAGGAACTGCTATGGTCTGATATAACCTTTTGCCATATCCTTTGCATCCCCAAGGGTCAGGTGGAAGTAGACAAGTGGAAACAAAGAAATAAAGTTGAGCTTAGGAAAACACAGGGGTAGGGGGATGGTGGTTTAGGTTTTGGATTTGTTTCTCAGTATTCAAATGTATTTTAATTAGTAATAAATTTAATTAACCTTTGCCAAGTAAAGTCTGTGCTGCCTGTGATAGTGATTGTCAAGTGATCTCCTTGTCTTTGTCTCTATCCAAAGCTTTTTCATCTTATTTTCTTTCCTTGTCCTATTAAGAGGCAGGAGTGAGAGAGTGACTGGGTGGGCAGCTGGAAGCCGCCAAGGTCAACAGGGCACAAACATGTATATAGTCAGAACTATATGCATAGTGCATTTTCTTCTCCATCTAAAATACTATATGCACCCATTTTGGAAGTCTAGCTTTATGAAGAAAAAGGTTTGGGAATGCATTCTCCAAGGGACTATTCAAAGCTGAGCCCACAAAGCTAATTAAACTTCAATCAGTGACTGCTGATTAGAGAACCTGAAATGCCCAGACCTCTACGTCAGTGCCTTGAGAAGGCCCCTGAAAGAAGAGAAAGTTAATTAAATGCAAGACATTTGAAAAGCAAGCAAACCAGGAATATAATTATTAAATAGGGTTGTAAACATATTAAAATAAGTATTAAATTAAGCAATTATGATTTTTTTAAAAATATTTTTTCTTACAATATTAATTTCCTTCCAATTGTGTTCTAATAAATGCTTTTATATCTTTTCTCAAAAAAACCAGTGTAAGAAATACAGGGAAATCTTCTAAATTTCATCTTGTCTTGTATGTTGTTTCTTCTTGTGGTTCCATATTTCAAAAAAAGTTTTGTAACTTCCTCATTATTACATAAATAAATTATGAATTCTATTCTTTATAGTATCTGTTTTCATGTTGCTTATAACCTTGTGTCACACAAGAAGAAAAAGAAAGCAACATCTTGAAAATTTCTTCAAACTATTACATAAATTTTTAGTGAAAAATAGTGTAGTTTAAACAAATATTAATAACTGTTAAGATGAGATGTGCTGTGTTCTATGCAAGAAAGAATGCCGGAAATTCTTCAGGAAATTATAATGCTTCAGTCACATCAATTTGCATTATTTTGAATATAGATTTGAGCTGTAACATTCCGGCTCAAATTCCAGCAAAAGCTGAATCACACATCCCAGATTGAATTGTCATACTTAATTTTAAACTTCATCTCTCAAAATCCTTCTCAGCTGCCTTTCAGACATTTAGTCAGAGCAGTTTTCAGCATGACATGTAATTCAAGTGTAGGTAATAGTAAGAATTATCCTTAAATAATATCCTTGAATGACAGATATTCTGAGTTGTTTCACTTGTGTAAAAATCCCTGTGAAGTCTACTGCATTTGTCCCGTTGTCTCTCTACTGTGGAAAAAAAGAAAACCCCTAGTTCTGTTATTTTTCTATTGGTTCAAGCAATGTGGCATGTTTGATTTCCATGCAAAAGGAATTCTAAATTCTTGAAAGTGAATTGCATTGTCATTAATTTTCATATCAGATTTCTTTTCATATGATGCCCAATTTCCCAATTTTCTGTTTTAGTTTGAGGCTATGTTTTAGAAATACCTATGAGATTTCAAGAACTATGAGATTCCAAGTAAAAGATTTTAAAGAACATAAGCGTACTTTTCTGCATTCTTGTATTGCTCATTCATGTTCTCTGCGATACTGTTATTGATTAATTATTGCTCAAGCACTTGGCATTCTAAGTTTCACAGTTTTTTATAATGTAGAGCTCATACAGAACTCATACTTCTCTTACCTATTATCACTTTCTTCCTTTCATGCCATATATTTAAACATAATAAATACTCTGCCATAATTTTTAAAATTTATTTATTATCTTTTTTTGTTTACCCTCTTCTTTTGCTCTGGTTTTAATTGCCTCTTGATAATTAAGAGTATAAAAGAACAAACTATATTTTCTGGTACATTGGAAATTGAAAGCAAAAAAAGGAAAAAAATAAAGAGTAGATTTCTTTCTTTACATATAGATCAGGATGGGTTCCTTCCTTCCTTCCTTCCTTCCTTCCTTCCTTCCTTCCTTCCTTCCTTCCTTCCTTCCATCTCTCTCTCTCTCTCTCTCTTCTCTCTCTCTCTTTTTTTTCTTTTTCTTTGAAGAGCTGACCAAGCTGAATTGCAGACCGACTTTACAACTCCTTGGACCTTTGATAAATGTAGCCTGTGCACATAAGTAATTCTGGTAAATATATGGAATTATTAAAATAATAAATGTGAGACTAATATTCTGATAAATTGAAAGATACTGCTTGTATAATGAAAAATTATGGTTTAGCCTATAAATAAAAGTAGCTTGTTTGTCTCAGCTGTTTTCTCTTTGGAAACAGGCCTTTATGATGGTGGTATACTACATAAATCTTATATATTTTAGCACAACTGTCTCCTATACACTGAGTTATTTTCTGAGGAAATGTTGGCTTGTCTAGGTAATTTTAAAAGTGGATTAACAGAACAATTCCTGAAATTCCATATATCTTCCTATTCAGGAGCTTGTCTGCGGACTACAAGATATTCTGGTCCTATAAAACCACTGCCACTTAAAATGCCTACTTTTATAAAAAAACAATTTTAAATAAAAGGAAATTACGAAAAAGAAATCAGAAAGAAGTTATTTAAGGTTTTTAATGTAGTCCAATTTACAATCTATCTTGTGTGTCTTCTTTTTCTTGCTGACATTTCAACAAAAGGATTCCTAAAATGCTTAATATGAATTAAAATATAAATCAACCTGCAACAGAGAATGTGAAAAGCCATCTAAAACCTATTTCCATCAAAATAATCTCAGAGATTAAAAAAGCAGCAGTTCATATTTTAGCAACATACCTGAGATGTTTAATCCTTTGGAGTTTTTTAAGATTTAAGACATTGACCACTGTATTTGAAACTAATAACTTGAATTATGAGATAGGCCACAGAGACTGAAATAAAATAATAGACACAATCTATAATCATGTGCCTCAAACATGGTGAAAGTATTTGCATATGTTGAGGGCTTTCATACAGATGTTCCTATCTATCATATCTAGATGTTCATATACAGATATGTTTCTTACAATTTTTATTTGTTATCTTCCAAAGCAATATACACTGATGTTGACAAAAGGTCATGTTTGCTGAGATATTATTCCACTTCTGCATATGTTGTCCTATTTAAAGAAAAACAACTTGTACTACTGATAAAGAAAGATGGAGAAAGCTGTCATTTACTGAACATCCACAGTATACTGTCTTCTTCTCTAACAGAACAATACCCAGTTATTAACTTCTCTCATCTCTTCCACAGAATTTCAGTACAACTTTCACTGGTCCTTTCCATTTTCAGACCTCATTAAGGGTTTTTAACAACATCATATGCCAAAGCATACATACATCTGCATCCACTTACTCTGCTCATTATCTAGGTTCCTTCTGATATAGCTTAAATTATAATTTTCCACTACCGTTTGCTTGTTTTTATCTTTTGCCCTTGTGTATGACTTGTAACAATAGAAAAAGAGAAGACATGAGAAAGGAGAAATGAGAATAACCAGAGGGAATAAGTGTGTTCCAAAAGGAATTTCATTAAGTTCAACAAGAGGAAACACAAAGTCATGCACATGAGAACAAGGCCATGTACCATTATATGCTAGGGTCCATCCAGCTGGAAAGCAATTGACAGAAAGGGATGTGGTGATTCTGGTGGGCACAAAGTTCCACCTGAGCCTGCAATATGCCCTTACCAGAAGGAGGGCTAATGGTGCCCTTGGTTACTTTAGAAAGCTGTTGGATGTTGTGTATTTCTTTGCTTTTTTAAATTCAGCATTGATGAGTCTACACATGGAATATTGTGTCCTCTTCTGGGCTCCTCAGCACAAAAGATACATGCACATATTGGAAAGAGTCCAACTAGGAATGACAAAGATAATTAAGGGACTGAAGCACTTCATATATGAGGAAAGCCTGAGAGAGCTTGGACTGTTTGACCTAGAGAAGTGAACCCTCATGGGGTATCTTAGAATGTGAATAGATACCTGAAGGAAGGATGCAGGGAAGTTGTGTCCAGGCTCTTTTCAGTGACATAATCAGAGGCAATGGGCACAAGCTGAAACACAGGAGGTTCCATTGGAACATCAGTAAACACTTCTTTCACTTTGAGGATGACTGAATGTTGGCATAGGTTGCCCAGAGAAACTGCGAAAACTCCATCTGTGGAAACATTCAAAACCCATATGGACGTGGTCCTGGGCAACTGACTCTAGACGGCCCTACATGAGCTCAGTGGGTAATAATTCACTACTCAGTGAAGTTTTGAAAGCCAAGAGGTAGTTAGCATATGACTGCTTACCGCAAACCACAGAGGCTGAAGAAAACTCTGCCTAGAGTGGTATTACGCTCTAAATGTTCAGGACCTAATAATTACCCTGACTTATAAAGGCAGTGGCAACATTGCTCTTGACTTCATTAATACAAGTTGTTGGTAAAGAGCAGGATCATTAAGCTGCAACACCCACAAAGACTAATATAAATACAGGCTATCCTTTACTCCTAGTTCCATACTGTTGTTAATCTCAAGAGACCACTATACTCTTACAGAAATACTCAAGCCTATAACAATGAATTGCAGTAAAACCCAGTTTGCAGTCTGGTCCTTAAAAATAGCTAAGATAAACAACTTAATCGATCAAAATCATGTGCTATGATATTTCAGACTATTTTCCAGATCATAACTATACAGAAATGTCATGCTTAAAGGAAAAAAGAAATAAAGAAAGAAAATAAATCCACACTTATATTGCTTTTGTTTAAAAAAAAAAAAATCTATCTATAGAAAAGAATTGAGATAGAAAAGCAGGTAAATATCATACAGTCTTGAGTGTGAGGTACCATATGTTGTACTATAAACTTCATAGCTCTTTCACATGTAAAAGAATGACTTGTTTAGCTCCATGTCATTGTGTTTCACAGCACTTTTTAAAAGGTCTTAAAAATGAATTCTGATGAGAGAGAAACAAATAATCTCATTAGTAATGAAAAGACACTATGGAAACAATTACCTGTATATTCCAAATTGATACTGGGAACACATATGCATGTCTTAGTTTTGCAAAAAATAATATATTCGTATATCTGTTAAACATAGTTATAAAATATTGTTCTAGATGTATTTATTGGCACAGTTTTATCTGTTTTTCACATTATAATAATGAAGAAGGATGCTGAGCATAAAAATGATAGTTGTTTAATCCTAAAGTACTTTGTAGTGTTTGTTTTATTTACTAGCAGAACATTTAATTCCCATACAATCTTGACTGATGTATATGCCTTTGCTATTATCTTAACTTCCTTGAGTCAAGGAGTCTCTCCATCTTGTATAATCAAATAGAACATAAATGCAGATGCAACAGAATATTGTTGACATTGTTAGAAAAAAATACTTTCCACTTAAGCTAAATAGGTATTATTTAATGGAATAAAGAAAATTTTTAAGTAGTCAATAATATAGTCACATTAATTTAGAACAATATAATAAAAATTATACATAGAAATTCATAATGATTATCCTTCCATGGAAGCAAATATTAGAAAAGGAGAAAGATTTATTAGGTTACCTACTATGTTTATTCACCAAATTATCATACAAGTATTTTGTTCAGTCTCACTTTAGCTGAATCAAGTCCTGCAAATTTCTTCCACTTCTAGAGAATTTATTCTGTTGTTCATAGAACACAGTTGTCTTGGAGGCTTTACCTTAATATTCACTTGTTTTCACTGCTCATTTTTATAACATTTTCTTAATTATGCCTCTACTTTGAGATCGCTTTCTAAATGCATGCACTGCAAATATTTACAGACAACTTCATATCCTTATCCCTCACTATGACCTCTTCATTCCCCTTATTCCAGTCAAGTTTGTAATGATTTATTTAAATACAAGTATTCAAATACATCCACAAAAGAAAAAAAAAAATAATGAAAGTATGTCCATAGGAAGGCCATAAATGATAATGGTAATGAAAGCAAATTACTTGCTGAAAGTACTTTTCTAAAAATAAAAATCTAGCCAAATGGTCCAGAAATGCTGAATATTTTAATTGTGAGAGTTAGTTAAATAAGAGAATTCACTTTTTTTTTTTTTTTTTTTTTTTTTAATATATGAAAACAATTTACATGGCTTTAATTCTAGAGGTCAGTGGAATATTTACAAGTAGAGCACTATTTGAGATGACCTATGCTATCTTGCTTTGTCTGTTATTCCTAACGTGCCCAAGTCTCCTGTGAGTTCTTTTTATGAATTAGTCATGGACCAAGATATTTAGGGTTTCTCATGGTATTAGGTACTTATGTGTTTGATGACAGGCCTGACTTTAGTGACTGTAGACACAATTTGAAAATACTGAAAATAATCCAATTTCAGAATATCAAATAGAGTTTAAAGTCACCGCTGTAGGAACTGTTTCTGTAGGTATAAAAAGAGGTATAACACAATATTAATGTTAAATTCTCAAAAACAGCCTTTACTACTATGCCTTTTTTATTTATATTTAATGATGCTTTGATCAGTCCTGTATTTCATTTTCCCATTAGTGCAGAACTATAACTTTTCCATAAGTATTTCTGAAGTGTTACTGATTAATTATAATTTTCTTAATTATAATTGATTTAATATATTATTTTAGCCTAGAGTATTTTATAATTCATATTTTTTAATAGCACAACAACTGTCTTTAAGTCAAACAAAAACAATTATTTGTTTGAATTTTTAAATTCAAGAGCTTAATCAGTGGCCATATAATTTTGTTTATTTAGTTGTTTGTTTGTTTTGTTTCTAATAAGAAAGCAGATATGCTTAATCAGAAGAATTTCTGAGTATTTAAAATATACAAGGAAGTAATTATTTATTTGAAAGAATGTTTTACACAGGAGGTGTTGTTTAATGCCTTGAATACATTAATTTTGAATAATTATTGATGCAGCTGTCAGCCAAACAATGGAGTAAAATAAAAATTTAGGGCATGGAAGAGATAGTTCTGTTCAAATGAATTTGTCTTGGCAAACATGAATAAAATCATTAAAAAAACCCAACCAACCAAAAAAACCTTTCTCAGAATAAAACAAATATGAATCTGAAGACAAAATGGTGCCAAAACCAAAACAAACAAAAAACCCCAAACAACCCACTCCCCCCC
>VYXF01000778.1:1399028-1469596 GCA_013397295.1 Polioptila caerulea | reverse complement strand
AAGAGAAGAGAAGAGAAGAGAAGAGAAGAGAAGAGAAGAGAAGAGAAAAGAGAAGAGAAGAGAAGAGAAGAGAAGAGAAGAGAAGAGAAGAGAAGAGAAGAGAAGAGAAGAGAAGAGAAGAGAAGAGAAGAGAAGAGAAGAGAAGAGAAGAGAAGAGAAGAGAAGAGAAGAGAAGCAAGACAAAGAGGAGGCATCAGTTATCACCACTATGTACAAATACAGACCTCAATTTTAAAGTACATGTGATACCAAACTCACATCATTAATGTGCTCTCGATTAGAGGATGTCTCACTGCTAATAAAATATCAGTTGCTATTGCTGAGGTTCAATAAATAACTTGCCCTATCATTATCTAAAACTGAAGTAGATAATAAAAGTATAATCTGATTCCTATAAAGGAATAATTTAAACATTTTAATTAGCAATTGACTAGATAACTACCACTATAATAAAATAAATGCCAATTAACATGTTAATTATTTTTTGGCAATTATTGATACCAAATCAACCCACTACAGTTATTTTTTAAACAACAGTTAAATTCTAAAAGTCTTTAAAAGTTTAATTTATCAATTACAGAGCAAAGACACACATTTTTTGCTGGCATGGTTGGGTTATTTATGAGGAAAATAATTAGATTGGTATTACTTTTAAACTTTACTCCATTAATTTAAAAGGTTATGTATTAAGTGTACCATAAACATTTAATCTAAATTAAAGAGTTGAATTTAATTAATTTTTAAAAGTTTCATGCAGCTTCATGTAATATTATAGTAGAAATAGTATCTCAGTCCTAAAACCTAACTGTTTGCCCCTCTCTCATATTTTTTTTGCTTTTTTTGACTATTTTATTTAAAGGCATGTATAATATCAATATGAGAAAATTACTTATTTCTCAATCACATCCATCCTTCATTATTTATTATTAGTTTCTTAAGATATACCATTACACTCTTTATGTTCATAAAAAACTTTTCCACAGAGAGACATGTTCATGCTAATGAGTATTTATATGCAAAAAAAATTGTTTTGTATAATAAGAAGTTATTCAGAGGATGTTTTGCACAGAATAACAAAACAGATTAAAATATAATGGTTAATAAAGACAGTAATTTAAGGCAAAATGACTAGATATTTGCTTCAAATACTTCCTTCAATTACTATTGCAAACAAAGTAATTGTGAAGATAAAGAAATAAAAATATCCATCAAATTAAAACAGATGCAGACCTGTTAATATAGCTAATTGCTTTTGCAATCATATGTCTTGACATTGGAAGTTTCATAATGTTTATTTCTTTATTTCTTTTTTCCTTTATTCCTTGGAAACAATAAGTATTTAAGCTGTATTATTCGAATTATTTTTTGGGGCTTGACATTATTAGTAGTAATGTTAGTAGTAGTAGTAGTAACATATTTATAAATTTCTCATGTTTCATCTAGTAACAGGAATCAATAAGAATCGAATTCATCATTTCAACTGTGCATGTTTATGAAGACATATTTCTCTTGCAGTGGATTTGTCTAATTCCTGTTTGAATTGCTATAAAGCACATAACTAAAAAGCAAACCCGTTCTTTCATAGAATGTTCATTTCTGGTTAGATTTATAGTTCATACCATACAATCAGATGTGGACATTTTTAATAGATTAGTATGTTAATAACACAATTGTAGTAGAATTGCATTTAAAATGCTTGGCTATTGCTTCTAAGAGTTTATAAAGTTTATTAATTTATACAAGTATTTATTTGAGAAACATATAGCAGTAGATTAAAGGGACAAGTTTTTGTTTGTATGGTAGGGTATATGAATCAAGACCATGGTTAACTCTTCTAATTCTAGGAGTTTTGTCAGCTTGTAGAAGCTTGTGCTAGATATCTTTAAATACTGAGACAATCTTAGCATAAATACTTAAGATAATTAAATACTTTAAGAGTTTTAAATACTTTTAAGAGTTTAACAAATTTTTAAATATTAGTTATTGCTATAAAAAAATTGTGAGACATAAAAAATGCAAGCCAGTAAGAACTGATTAAACTGGACATAACCATTATTAGGCATTCATTCACTTGCATGCAAATTTCTATTCATGATATTTTCCTCCTAATAAAAAATAAGAATGATGCATTAGATTAAATAAAGAAAGATATAAGTTAAACTGTGCTTAAGCAAGTACATAAAGATTTCATAAATAGCTTTTATTTTCAGTCTGTTTCTTGTCCTTTTCGAATATATGATAAATGTATTACTTGTCTCAGTACACTTTTTAAATGGTTGGTTTAAACAAAGGAATTAACCATGAGCGGTGAATTTTCTCTTTTTTATACATAATAAATTATGTATGGAAAAAACTGGGGATTTTCTAGAGATTTGAGCTGCCTCTTTGCTTCCTTCTCCCACAGCACCTAATGAGATTTTTTTCTTGAGAAGAGGTGATATGTGTTAAATAAAACCCATGTAACACACCACTTTAGGAATACAAGTCTTCCTAATATCTCAGCTCAATTCCCTAAATCTGAACCAGATGATGGATGAATCTTTTGCCTAATAAAAATATTATTCCAAAGATACACATTCTTTAGGTTAGCTGGACTCAAATGAAATGGCTTTAGAATGAAAATACCAAAATAATAGATTAAGTTTTATTTAAAATTTTCTTACTAGGGAAGTTAATAAGAAAAATGCAATAATAATGGCTCTACAGGAATGCTTAACAACATCAATCTTTCTCACCTTCCCAGAAGCCTTTCTTCTATCTCCAAGTCATGATGATAAGAAAGTAAGATTTTCCCAGCGGATCTAGGGAAATCAGCAACAATATTTTGATTGAAACTCCTGGTGAGGGCAACTCTCATTACAGCCATCCAAGAGATATCTAGAGGCCCTTTGATTTGTTTCCAACGTTAATGAAGTATTTTAGTATTTGTAAAGGGACCTGCAAGATACTCCTCTGAACAACAGCTTTAGGAACATTGTTGCATCACATCATTAAATGATCCCCAGAATCCGGGAGAGCAGAAGTGATGAATTCCTAGGATTCTTTGGGGTTGTATTTTCTTTTATGACAGCTTCTGGCTGGATGCTGATATTCCATTTAATCTTCTTTTCAAAATGTCTGCCATGCCTTAAGTGCAACAACAGCCTCATTCGCAGCCTCCTCTCCCACAGCTATTTAGCTGCTAGCGTTCAAGGTTAGCTATAATATGACCCTCCTGTGTAACCATGGGTCAGATTTATGTTTAAAGAGTGAGGATGACCTGTGAGAAGCCTTGTGTGTATCTGGTCCCCCACCTCCCTACGCTCTGGAGTCGCACTTGAGCTTGAATGGTGGTCCTGACACAGTTACATGACTACCTGTGTCGACCTTGGGGCTCATGGCTGCAGCCTTGTCTGGCGATCAGAGCTGTTGGTTGAACCCGACTGCCAGCACCAGACCCACCTGTCTCTTGTTCAGAGCTGTGGGTCTGCATTGCTGTTGCTGAGGGCACTGCCCTGCTCGCCTTGCTGTCCCTCTTGGCACCTGGTGCCCAGCCTTTCCAGAGTAACTCACTCTTGCTGCTTCCTGGGAACACCAAGTGAACTAAAATAATAAATATTTCTTTCTTTTCCTCACAATATCAATGCAGTGAAAGTTCTTGAAACTTTTGACAAAAGGTGGTATAGCTTGCTAATTAAGATAATATGATGTAAATTACTAGAAAACCCAGTTTGTATTTTGCTTGTGACCCTAGCAGCCAACCATGGTGCTGGGATGTGCAAAAGAGGGTCTAGGGTTTGCTGCTTAGGTTTATTTGTTTGTTTGTTTGGTTGATTGGTTTTTGTTTGTTTGTTTTGTTTTTGTTTGTTTAGGTTGGGGGTTTGGGTCGGAGAATTTTTTCTGTGTGTTTTATTGGTGTTTTCTGGTGTATTGTGCTCTTTATGTTTAACATCAGGAGTCCAAAGTGATGTTTAAAACAAAATTAAATTGGAATGGAACTTCTAAATACTATTCAGTGAAAATGTGGACCACATTAATTCTAATGAAGGAACCAGTTTTAGCTCTGGAGCAGACTTCAGCTACTGTGAAATAGCTTTATTAAAAGCACTCCACTCCTTTAGTAGATTTGCTCAGGTAGAGAATTTAACTGTGGTAGAACTGATAGCATTTTATATTCCTAAGAACATAATGAAAAAAATGCTTTAAATATGAGTCTTACTACTGGGCTCATTCAGAAGTAATATATAATCAGAACAATGGTCTTTAAAACATGAAAATAAAATGAAATATGATTTGAACAGTAAGTATTATAGTAATCATTTCTGAGTGAGAGAAAAATATGCTTAAAGTGCTGTCAGGGTTTAATCATGTATTAATTCTATTTGACTGTATCCACATTATCTAATTTTATTCTCATTTATGAAAATATTTTGATGGTGTGAATCTTGGTAGAAAATTAGTTTCACGTCCTCAGACTTATTTTATGATGCAACAAAATATGTCTATGACAAAATTAATTTCAGTTTAAGGGAGTTCAGTGACAGTCTTTGAACACTATATTATGCTATGAAGCAGCAGATAAAAATATAGCAAGCCTTATATAATGGATCAGTGATATCATATATTTGCTTTGGTCAATTTGTTAGATCTAGCCAAATGGCTCAAAGGTCTTAAAAAATCATTTTATTTAAATCAGCAATGTAAAAAAATGCATTTATATTCTCAAGAAATTAAAGGAAAAAAGCCCAATGACAAAAACTCAAAGGAATTATTTTAAACTCTGAACTTTAAAATCTGAACTGTGTTCATTTTAAAGTTAAAATATTTTTCAAATGTAACAACAATTTGCAAAAATCACAATTGCATTATGGACAATTGGTAAATTGAAAAGGGTCTGCATTTGAAAAATCAATTATCCATGATGCATTAATTTTTCTACTCATAAAAGGTTAAGTCCTCAGTCATTCATTGCTCATTATAATTTCTACTTGTACTTTTTTTTATAATGGCCAAACCTTTCCATTAAATAGGATAAAAGTCTTTCCCAATTCAGAATTACAAAAGAATTTGAGAAGAAGTTTCATCTACCCTGTAGTGTCTAGCTCTACTTCATCTCTTTTCATTAATCAAGAATAATATCTTCTCTTTTTCAGGGAGACGTTTTCATATCACACACATTTTCCTTCCCATGGTCTCACAGATAAAAATTGAAACCAGTACAACAGTATTGCCCAAACTTAGTTGACAGAAGGGACTGTTTTTTGATGTTAAATGTTTATTTCAGTTTGTCAAGCCTTCAGTATAGAAGGTATTTGTAGATTTTGATTTAAAACAAATAGACAACAGTGACCTCATGCCTAAGGAACGATTAAAACAAGCTAAAATACAAGCAATTCCAGAGAAGAATTTGCACTATTAGGTTAGTACAAAGCTCATGGCCTTTTACTAATAATGGGAGAAAAATGACGGCTGTTAGGCTATAATCAAAAAAGGCTGAAGCTGGGAATTTAGATCTTGGAACCAGTTCCCAGCATCTCTTCCTTAAAGTAAAACTATACAGTAAGCACAGTCATCAATTCTTCTGAAGTCTTATATGGCTTATATTATATCTTGACCCCAAACACCTGTGGAGAAGGCAACATGTCAGAAAGGAGCCTAGTTGTAAGTTATTTCTGTACAAACTAGTGTCACCTGCTTCTGGGGCCAGGGAACTATTCCTAGTGCACCTTTGTCAGTAAAGGCAAAGTAGTGTGTGCTGTTTTCCTGAACCTTAAATCATCCTATTCCCTGTCACACTGAAAACATGCTGTAATTAGAAAAAACTTTTTTCTTACATGGTTTGAGGACTGTTCTAATCTGGTTCTTATGGTAGGATATTGTTTTGAAATATATTTGTGTGTTTTACCACATATTATTTACAGGTTGAGAAAATAACCTTACTCCAGTAGGTGCTGAGGGATTATACAGGATCTCAACAAAGTGAGGCATTAAGGTCAAGGTTTGATATTCTTGATATAGTCCTAAGTCTAGGCTTTTCTTTGTTTTGATTTTTTTTTTACTTTGGATATCGCTCTGTTTTTTTCCTATGTATTGATTACCTATTTGCAGCTGGAGTGCATGAAGTAGGCTGCTGTGTAACACCCATAGTTTAGTTTAATCAAAAACAAATTCATGTCATGTGCTCTGACACTGCCCATTGCTGCAGACTGAAGTGTATTAAAAGTACATGACCATAGTGTTTTTTAATTTCAACCAGCAATGCATTTTTGAAACAACCTTTTCATTTACTTAGCTTTGATTTTCATCATAGAAACTCTCAGAAATGACAATCTGGTTCATTTATATTGAAAGTGCGCTGCTAACAAACTTTCAGTTCACAGGGCAAGATTAGATCTAATTTAAAAGCCTCCATGACCTTCAGCAACCTTCAAGTTAAAACTTCCAAAATATCTGTAGTATTTGCCTTAGATTCTCAGCTGCAATTACTCTGCTTTGCATGCTGATTCCTGGGTGTCCCACACTATTTCATAAAGGTGGCCTTCTATCAGAGTTGCTCAAAAAAACCACTCCTTATCTGAACTAAACCCCTATTCAGGTATGTTCTGAATATTCATGTCCGGCTCAAAATGGTCTTAGAAGTATATTTACAATTGTAGTACTTTATCTTATATTTATACTAGATCAGCAAAGAAGGAATAAGGACTTTTGAGAGATCTTTGGCTCATACTTGTGTTTAGCCTTTACATGAAACTTTAGTTACCACCTTTCTGCACATCTGTTTTCCTCAATAGATTCTTAGTTATTTAATTTTTGCTTCACTGAACTATATAATTGGCTCTAGAAAGGTGAAAATGTGATACAATTCTGTTCCACTTCACATTCCTTGTTATTCCGTTCAACTTTTCCACTCATAAGCACCACCTTTCCAAGAAAACCAGTGTCTATTGTCCTGAACTTTATTGTGTGGGGAGTCATCACACTGGAATAATTTGTAGCTTTAATGATGATGGTTCTAACCTATTGACAATTTATGTAGTAGTTTCCAGATACTAATAAGAGTGTGTGTGGTTTGTTAGAAAAGTGCCTGCTAGTATTTTGTTTCATGATCTACTAGAAAAAATGCACACCCTGCAAATTCAGAAAGAAAGGCAAGATATGAGGAATGTTGCTTAATTAAACTGCAGCTTAATTATCTGATGTCCTGTGGGAAATACTCAGCAAAGGTTCATATAGTCCAGCTCACCATTCATTTTCTATTTGCCTCCACCTATGTGGGTAAGAAAACCGCTTTATTGTTGTACCAGATGTAGAATACTCTAACTTGTTTTAGACTGCCTTCTTCTGTGAATTGTCAAGAAATTGAGCCTCTGTAAATAAAGGATAGCAGAACCTGACATGTGCCAAAAAAGGGCACAGACAATTAATTGGTTGTCCTTTCTTCTCAACCACAGCTGGTACTTTGACAGCTCACCTCTCCTGTCAATGAAAAATCCCTCTGCTCCTTTTTCAAAATCCATCTGCTGTCTACTAACAGTCCTAAATACCCAGTGCAACACTTTTTTTGATAGGTAATCTTCCAACCTTCTTATTTGCATTAAAATACTGCTACTTGCTCTTTCATACTTCTTTCTCTCATGTACTTTATTCTCTGACAGAATCGTACAGTCTCTCTCTATGCCCTTTATAGATGCCACCCAAGCAAAAGTCCCATGTATGTTTTAAAATCAATATATCAATAAAGAAACTGCTTAAAAGATAAATTCCCTGCAAAATCTCCCAATTCTAGTCAATACTATTTAGTCTAGAAGCTGCCTTGTGATTGACCTATGTGAGAAGCATAAACAGTCACAAAAACAAATTTTTCCTATTCAAGTATAAGAGAGCTTGGTTCTTGTTGGCCAGAGAAAACTGCAATTTGGCTTTCACAATGCATGCTACTAAAAGCTGAAAAGTCTTTGCAGGTTTTGTTCTCAGTGATTCAGTAATTCAACTACATAATACTACTTCAATGCTCATGTCTTCTAAAACTTATATTGTTGAGAAGAAAATGGAACCTGTTTTTCACTTATCTGTTCATCTGCAAACCCATTAGGTATTTTAATTTTTTTTTTCATTGTTTCTATTACTGTATGATGAATTTTGTAAAAATGATCTATGCAGATTAGGCAAAAACTGATGAATGTAAAGTGCTAATTTATAAAGGGCTAAGTCAGAAAAAAAGGTAGGGTAAAGCAACCTAGACTGTGTATGCATTTCTAGAAAATAAGTTTTTTAGGCAGGAGAAATCATATGTATAAATTTTATTCTGCTTGTTTTATAAGCTCATTTTAAACTCTAACATTTGCTTTGCTCTGTGTCTTAAACATCATTCCAGCACTTATAAGAGTCACTTTTATTCATGTTGCATCTCTGTTTAGCTGATATTTTTCCTATAATTGATGTGAAGTTACTAATCTGCAGTTCTAGGCTCTCCTTGGAGTTTTCTAAAAGCACTTACCATTGGCTATGAAAGTTCATTGACTAATTCCTTTAGCGCTCTCTGATGGATTTAATCTGACCCTACAGATTCAAAACATTAATTTGGTCCAGGTATTTTCTCATTTGCTCTTTAACCGTGTTGATGTCTGTTCTCTTATGTTGTTCATCTACTCCCAGCATAATTAATCATTTTACACTAGAGTCCTTTTGAGTGAACTGAAGCAGAGCAAGTACTTATAAATTCTAGTTTTATCCCCTCCAGTGTATTTCCTTTCTGATAATTAGAGCCTTTACCTTTCCTTTTATCTTCTCTTTTTCTCTGAAGTATCAAAATAATTGTTTTTTGTTTCCTTATCTATCACAAAAGTATATTACTACTGAAGTTTGCTTATCCACATTATTTTTTATAACTTCTTATCCTGACTTTGCTTGCCCTTGTAATACAATGTTGCGGCTGCAAAAATTTCCCACCTCTGCATGTTATAGAACTTCTGCCTCCAGAGAGATTAATTTTTTTTATTTTTCATTTGTTTAATTTGTGGAATTCTTGTAAGCCAAGTGAAATATAAACAAATGTCAAGTGTTATAGAAGAAAATACTGACTGTCCTTAAGATATTTACTACTAATGGCTAAGTTTGTTTCAGGGAATTTCATGAAGTTGGGGGAAAAAAGGCTGTGGACTGAATGTAACATGAGTACTGACTTTGGTATGGATTTGGAACAATTATGACAAAAGGTCTGAATGGGAAGATGTGAAGACTCCTGTATCAATGAATTATTCAGTCCACTACAAACTGCAAAGCTTTAGGAGAGGCCAAAACTTCATGGTTATATCATGAAAGGGATGCCTAAGACACAATTCAATATGGCCAAGCAGCAGTTAAACAAGGTAAAAATTATAAAGCTTCACATTTTAAAATGTCTAAGCAAGTTTAACAATAATCCTTGGACTTTCCAAGCTAACAAAAACAAGAAAAAGAATAGAGGTTAAAACTGACAAAGAAGCATTAACAGATAAAATGCATCAGCTCACATGAAAAGCAAAAAGAGGGAGGTATACTTATTTGAATGTGATGCTTGGTTAAAATAATGACTGAAGAGGTTACCTTCCTCTGAATTTTATCTTATTTAAATATTTATTTATCTTTTGAAAGGTGATACTATCTTTTCTATTCAGCACACATGAAAGTGTTAATTTTCATCACTAAGTAGGCTTTTTAGCTTTTCCTTAAATTAGTGCATGCTTTGATAGAGTGATGAATAGCTCTTACTGTAAACAGTTACCCATCTTAGCTTCCCTTAATCAACACAAGAAGAATAAAGTGTAAATGAGCAAAACATTTTTTAAAAAATCACTTTACAGAATTCTTTCTAATAAGTCTAAAAGTCCTGCTAAATATGACTTTTGATCTGTTTGTGGATTGAATCTTTGTGTGCTGTAGAAAAAAGAGATATTGAGTCTTTGTGAAATGTGTTGTTTCCGGCTCTCTGATTCATTAGAACAGCAGTTATGCAACCATTTTTATTTCTGCCTCTTATGATTACTTAAGAACTTAACTATTTTAATAGCTTATATGTGACATACAGTTGCAGAAGTATAACACCGCAGAATACAAAAAAATCACTAAATTTGATCATTAAAATCTCACTTCTCAATAGCTGTATAGTAAGCTGTCATGGCTGTGATCCATGGTGATTCTTGATTGCAGACGTCCAAGGCTTGAAAGTTCTATGACAAAAAAGTGGGAATTGATACAGGCTTTTTTCTTGTCCAACTCTCTTTTTGGGTGGTACTTGGGTTTTATTTATGTTCTTGTCCCTCCTCCAAAAAGAAGAGTTCTCGTCTGGTCCTAATACCCTTTACTTTGGGTATTATCTTGTGTTTTGTCTGGGAACTTACTGTTTTTCTATCGCTTGGATAACTGCTATGTACAGCTGCACATGCTTTTCTGCATCTCACTTCTTCTGTAAAATACATTTACATTATATTTGCCTGTGCCACTCAAAGTATTACAAAATGCTTACGTACCACTGGTACAACTGGTAGTTGACTGTTATAGTATACTTCCGTTTGGGTGCAGGGGACAATTGCTACTCATTACATCCTGGTTAGTTAATTTACAATTTGTAAGTTTTGTAGCCTCTAATTAAAATGAAACCATTTGCTTGGTGGTATTTTTTCAGTTGGAGTCTGTTGTGGGGTTTTTTTTTTTCCCTCTATTATAGTTATAAAGCATACAAATGTATTTATTTTCTGCTGCAATGGGATTCTGTAAGTTAACTTGTTAACTGTGGTTCAACTATTTATGACTCTACAGTGGCCACTGTTAAAACAACTGGGCAGAGGTGTAATTTTTGGTTTTATTTGTCTTAATGCACTTTATAGCTCAGTTTGGTTAATTCAGATTGTCTTACTTGCCCGTAAATTCTGTTGTTTAGGGATCAATACCGACAAAAAAAATTCATCTTAATCCACCAGGACTCAAAGAGTTTGATGAAGTCATGTCAGAAACAAAGATTACCTTATCTATTCCTCTTCTATTTTATATTTAGACCAAAATCTGAATTTAATTCTGGGAGCTCCTTATTTTAATCTTATGTGGCATATGTATTGTATAATGGAAAACATAGCTATCAGACTTTTTTTTTCCTTTCTTTTATAAAAACCATATTTTCTTTCATAAACACACCCCCCTCCCCAAATGTAAAAATAAATAAATAAATAAAAGAACAGAGATGTAAAATGGGAACACTAGACACATACAGAACAAAAACCATTTCTGGAATCTAAAAGTTTAGGAATATGGCCTAGTAATACTCATAGGATTTTGTAACAAACTCAACTCATGAATTGTACTGGCTGTGACAGAAATCTCTAATTCTGGGTTTGAATTACTATACTCACCTAGTGTTATCCTTGGGATATACCTCTCATAAATTAGAGTTTTAGCACAGAATATCATGGGGACATTATATAGAAATAAATACATACATATGACATAGATATGTAATATACTTCCATTAAAATACTCAAGAGAAACACAACACCAATGTCATTTCTAAATTTCAGAAGTGTTAATGAAAAACACAACACTTTACTAACAGTGACAGAATCTCAGTAAGTGCCATGACTTTTCCAAGGTTGCCATAAGCCAAACATAAAAACAACAACAAATTACAAACCTGAATAGTTAACAGGGGAAATATGCACAGTAAACAACACAGAGCATAGTGATATTAAATACAATTTAGGAAATTGAAAGAGTAAAATTAAAAACTGCTGAGGCATAAAAAGAAAATTCCATATAGCTCCATGAATCAAAAAGACAATAATAATATACAGGTCAGCTTTTCCCCCCCAGTATTTAGTTTAAAGACTGTGGCCTTTTTATCAGACTTGGAAGAGCTAGCAGTCTAGGAAGCCTAGCTGTTGGAAACTATGTTGGGAAGACTAATGAAAGATATGACCTTTCCTTTCAAACTTTGCCTTGTTACTATTACACATTTACCATTCATTCAAAGATCAAATATTTGTTGGCAGTTTGCAATTAAGAAGCTTCCAACTCATCTCTTCGCCCTTTTTTCTTGACCTTGCCTGCCATCCAAAAAAAGGATGTTTACCTTACAATAAGTAAGGTCATTTACAGGGTATTTTACAGTAAGCAACATAATTTACAGAATAAATTATAGAGGCTCTACTTTTGCAAACTTGAAAATATGGAGCAACTCTATCCATCTGAAACTCTTCTTCCAGGTAAGTAGAAAGATGTTAAAGCCAGTGTAAAGGTTTAAAAAAGGAATAGGACAATACAATATTGAAATGCCTGTAGACATTTAGGGAGAAACTAAACTGAGCAAACGTACATGTTGTAAGAAAATGTTTTTCTATAGATGTTACCTCTCTTGTTACTTTTCCATCATTAGTGACTAAACAACTTTATGGAGAACAGAAGTTTGTTCAAATATGGTGATATATAGATATATTTTCTTTTTCTTCATGCTTTTGTAACTATGCTATATCTTGATTTGCAGGACTCAAGTGTAATATTTTGCCTAGTTTCAATCAGTATTAGTGCAAATATGATGGATTGCAAAGAGGATGGATACACATATTTTTTTCAAACCCAATATCCTTGAGTAGCAGTTTGAGGGCATCCTTTTCATGAACACATATGTTTACATCTTTTATCTTAGGGGTAGGGCTGAATTCTGTTATGCTGTGAAAACAGGGACTGCTCCTCTGTGAACCTCTGACTGCGTCAAGTGATCTGCACTGATATAGGAAGTAATGATGTAGATCCATGCTGCCCTCAACAATGTGCATTGTTCACAAAGCTGCACTGATTGCTTTTCTTGGATTCCAACTACTTACAAGATGGATAAGATTTGCTAAATATTTCTTTAACCAGATTTGGTCCTACTCCCCCTGAGCAACACCAGCCCACTATGGACCGATTTTCCTGGCAACAAAACTTCAGCATGATGAGAAAAGGACTTTACCTTGAAAAATATCTGAGAATAGATAACAATAAAAAAGGTACAGATAGACTTGGCAGTTATCATACTTTTATCACAGATTGCTTCTATTCCAAACTTAATGGAAATTCATGGCACTAAAGATAGTCAATCACACAATTGCTCTGCTTTAGCTCTGTCATTTTTCCTTCACAGTCTTTCATCTCTTGAACATGCTTCTTAAATATTAATTTTAAATTACAAAGTAAGCTCTTTAAGAGAGTTACCACAATTCATTTTGCATTTGTTAAGATTTTTAAAGTATCTAGAACAACAGTGTCATGTATTTTTTAGAAAGTACCAAAATTATACATTAAATATTTGCAAAAACATTTTCTATTCTTAATCTGTATCACATTAAAGCATTTAGGATAGAACTTTGAGTGTTATGGTGACATTATGGTGACTCCATAATTGTGATCAAGGTTGTGCTTTAGGATATTAATATTTTTAATTAAGTTATTGCATATTTTAACTTGCTCTGTATTAAATTTCAGTTTTACGTTCCACACATCTTCTAATTTAAATGGTTAAATTTCTAAGGTACTGCTGCATTAAAAGTATGCATTGCACTTTGACAATCCTTGTTATTTATTCTACTTTTAAAAGATTTTATGGTCTTACCCATGAACAGTTACAGTGTGTGTAAGTGCATCAAGTTACTACCTCTGGTGTAAATAATGACACATTGTCACTGTAACTCATAAGATCTAACCTACTAAGATTGTATTAAATTTTAAACTACCTAGCTAATAAATTAAAATTATGTCACACAAAACTATAGTTAGTAGTTTCTATACAAGTCATCATAAAAAGCTACTATTTCATCCATTTCCAGATGATAAAAATGAAATACAGTATCTGGAAAATCATGAATAGGTTATTTCATGAGTCACATCATACCCATGTTCAATTTTCTTTCTTAGTATTGAGTTCTGTTAGAACCCCTAAGCCCATCTTTTTCAGCAGTGAGTGTCTAGAGAAATGCATTAGTCATTTTAGCTAATATGTAAGACTGGTAGATAAGAACTAGTCTAACTGAAGTCAATAGCACTATTCTTCCTTCTTCATTTTTTATAGTACCCTCTTCTCTTTACAGCAATTAGATGTGTTCTATTCTATGATGGTGAATAAATGGTACGATATTTTTGTAAAACTGGACTATAATTATGTTTTCAAAATTAAAAGTGTTGATAGAATAGTTTATTTTTCTACAGTTTCCATTTCAGTGTTCAGACTCATTTCTGAACCTGTTAGAGCCATCAAGAAATCCTAATATGGCAAATGATGCCCATTCCACAGATTAAAAGGGGCTCTCAATGATTTTGGCGATGTTGGTCAGAGCAGGCAGTAGAGCATGACATCCTAGTAACAGCAATATGTGAGAAATGCCTAGCAAAGCAATTGTGTCACTGTGGAGAATGTTATCAGGAGTTTGTGGATGAGAAAGGAGCGAGGAATAGTTGTCAAAGCAGTGAAACGTGACTAGTAGCAATGCCTAGCAATGGGGAAGCATCTTGCCCCACAAAAGCAACAGGAGTTTTTATTCAGCCTTGTTACGTAGAAAGACCTGCCATTCCCAGACTGTGAATGACATTTTAGTGCAGGAGGGGGATGGTGTGGCTGACTTAGCCATTGCTTGACAACATAAGTCTATCATTTCTTTTTGTTGCAGAAATTATTTCTTGTTCCCTGATGTGGTCACAGCACCAAGCCTTACGGATTTCAAGCATTTGGACAATACTCTCTGACACACGGTGTGATACTTGAGGTATCCTGTGCAGGGCCAGCAGTTAGACTCAATCCTTGCATTCCAACTCAAGGAATGCATTTTGTGACCCTGTGATAATATAGTAGGGAGCAGTGCATGCTAACTACAGCAAGAAGAGAGGTGTATAGCAGAGCTTTGAATACTATTTCTATTTCTATACAATTTCTATTTTTTTTTTTTAAGAAAAGTTATCTTTTTACTTTTCTGTAAAGATACAGAAGGACATAGACAAAAAAGTATATTTTTAATTGAAGTTTATTACATAATATCGTTGGTCTTCATAATTTGGCAAGAGCACTTTACTAAAAATACAATATATGAAAAAAACTATTAGAAGCAGCTATGTTAAATCTATAACATTCAGATATTTTAATTTTTTTTTAGCATGATTGCATTTTATTTTGAATAAGAAGTTCTAGGGAAGTATATATTACTCTGAAATATGAGGAGCCAAGGAAGATGTGCTCCAAGGGAAATAACTAGTATAAAACAAAGTATCCCATGTGTCAATTAAAAGTTACTTTGTGGAATACATATGACCATATTGAAAAGGTTCTCTCACTTATTCTTACAGGGTGAAGGAACTATGGCTGATATAACTGTTTTAAAATTTCTTCTATTTGTTTGATGTCTTCTATTTTAATGGGATCATAGCCTCAGTCATCATTCAGCAGCTGTTTTCTTTCAAGGGATTTTTACTTAAAATACATTTTTAAAAAAAAATATTATAATTTTACTGCTCAATGAACCTTGCAATAACAACATTTTAGCATCTATCCACCATGGCAGATGGCAAACTAATGAGGCCTGCTGTAGCTGCATACTGATATGTTCTGTACACAACACTTCCGCGCTCCAAAGGGAGGTCAAAGAGTAACTTTTATTTATATTCTTTGTTGTATTCGATCGTCGAAAATCATAAGACAGATTATTAGAAAAAATACTTTTTGCACCTTTTAATTAGATTCATTAATGTTTACTGCATGTGATCAACCTATAGAGCTTAAAAGCGACACAGTCCATATTTCAGCGTTCTTTAACTTACATTTTTTTTAAAAAGTAATAGTACTATTCCAAATTTGTTTTTCCCTTCTATTTAAAATTAATTTTAAAATAAAAGCTAGAGATGTTTTTGCTATACTTACATCTGTCATTTATGAAAACCAATGCCTGAGTGCTTTTAGCTTACAAATCTTAAAGAAAAATACATACTTCATACCTCTTTTTATTTTTTTTTTTGTCTCAAGACACTTTTGTTGCAAACCTCCACCCTCAGGATTCTGTATTTTTTCTTAATTAAGATAACAGATAATGTTCATTAAATCTAGTGGAGGCTAATTTAGTACAACATCATGTTTTAGTGGCTTCATGAAAAACAAGATGATGAAATATCATGAGTTTGATAATAAGTGCAATTGACTGGACCTCAGTCAGGGTGTACAATATAAACAGTTGATCTGCATTCCTTGATAAAGAGAGGTGAACAGTGGAAATGTCAGACAGAGGAACTGACTCTTTGAAGATTATTTATCCTACTCAGTTTTAAAGAATACCTGAATTGCTCTTTGGAGTTGTTTTTGTCCTAGAAGAAAAGCTTATATGAAAAACCAATATCTTACCTATAAAAGTAGATTATGTTGTTGTTTTTTACATCAATGTTAGTAATTTTTCCCCTCAGAGGTATGTCCCAAACTACTTGAACCAAGAGCAGAATATCTAGTTCTAGATAAACAAAATTTTACCTTTACTGTTTCCCAATCTTTTCTAAATCAGTTCAATGATCAGTTAATGATTGAAAGCTGTCCATGAGAATCTGAGTAATCTCATTAAATTAGGGCCAAAGGTTAAAATATTGGAAAGTAAATTACTTTCAGGTATATAGCCTGAAAAAATATTGCAAGTAATGAAGTAAAGATGTTAGTGACTTTGCTTCCGAAGCGCTGTTCCTCACCAATTGCCAGTGCTGTGCTGTGTGTTTCTGTCTCAATAATGTATCACTAAGACCATCATATTTCACAAAAAGAAGAGTCTTGAAGTAATAAATTTTAAAACATTTGTAATCTGTATTTGACCTTCATAGACACTTCAACTATCACTTTTCAGTTCTTCTGGCAAATTTCTTTTACTATCACTTACTTACAGGAGATAGTTGTAGTCTTAGAGAAATACTGTCATTAACTCTTATCAGTATTCTTACAATATATTGAATAATTTTAATAGTTTTATTATAATTCAAATTTCAATATAGATTTTCTCCTTGTAAATACTCTAGAGTCTAATGCTGCTTCCAGTGGACTCATTTTACAGTCATATAATGTCACTAATTTAATTACATTTACTTTTGTTTGTATACCAGTATAAAAGGATTTGGAGACTATTTCAATATGATATTGAAAATAAATTCATTTTACATTTGCTTTTTGATTTAACACAGCTTGAAAAATCTTGTCACAGCAGTAGGATTTCAAATATCACTTTAGCCTAAAGGTAAAATTTGATAATTATATATATCTATTATAATTGATAATTANCAGTAGGATTTCAAATATCACTTTAGCCTAAAGGTAAAATTTGATAATTATATATATCTATTATAATTGATAATTATATATATCTATATTTCTCTATATATATATATGGCATTGGGGTTTTTTTTGGGTTTTTTATAAAATGTTTTAATTTTCTTTGATTTGAAGGGCTGTTCTGAAATATCTTGGCTGAAGTAACTTATCACAAAAGAAAATTAGCAATTAAAGGGATGAAAAGATATTTGTTTGTCCTCATTCTTTCACAGACATAATAATGTCTCTTTTCTCATCTTCAGCATTTGCTTCAATCCACTAACCTTAATAAAAGATAAAGCAAATAGACTTCTGGTCTAAAAAGGTGCAAAAAGTACTGTTATTGTATAGGAGATTTAGATATGTTTTATAAAGATGCAAGAGACTAATTCCTTCACTAAACAAAATTAGATGGCTGAATATCGCTCGTAGTGCAAGTTGGCTAGCCTTCAGCCACATCGTCTTTTTTCTCTGTGCCTGGCTGCATATTTATAGATCTTAGACCAGAGTTTATGTGATTGCTTTCTTAAGTGAAACAACACTACATAATAATTATTGCCAGTCTGATTTTCTGTGTTTATCCTACATATTATTTAAGAGATATTTAATATTTCTACTCAGCATGAGGGGCTTTTAAGAATGTCATTAAATACTGCATAATCTACTCATTATCTTAGTAATTCACCATAGAACACAAATTATAGTCAGAAGCTGTTCAGTCAGTGTATTTCTGGAAAAGTCATGCAGGGAATCCACATTAGAGAAGTGTTTGCAGTTTTTTACGAAGGTGTGATTTTCTTTCAGCTTGTCATCTGAATATATAGTATGAGTAGTAGTTCTAAATTGCAGTCATTTTGTATGCTGGTTGTTTGATAGTGATTCATCCAAAAAATTTGCTTTTATATCTCTAGATGGTGCTATGTGTACCTCTATTAGTTAAAGAAGTATAAAAAATTAATATAAAATTATACAAATCATAAGTATGACAAAACTACTAGAACCATAAATATAATCGTGAAAAGGTTTTTACTGCACTTACTTTAGGCCATGAGACATGTTTTGCCAGGTAATTCTGCTCATGAGAAAGTTAATCTAGTGCTGTATTAAATATGAATCACAAACAAGTGCCATAGAAAGACAACCTACAGTTTTGTAGGAAATCCTGGGCTACTTTCTTGTCAGAAGTAAACTGGAGAAGCTCTTTTTTGGTTCAGCCCTACTGTATGCGGTATTTGTTGTTCTCCCCATACATTAACACATATGTATTTCTTATCCTGGATTTTTTTCAAACTAAAAAAAATTGAAAAAAAAACATTCATTTTTGCTAAACTGCTGTATCACTGAGCTTGTTAACAGATAGGCAATATATGAGGTTTGTAACAACTACATATTTATAATTTAAAAAGTCTGGAAAAGGCATTGGATTGTAAGGAGCAATTTTCCAGTGGAATTAGACTGCTATGTAGATCAACAATTTTTGAGTATGTTATAGGTGGTTTATATTTTTTATGAGAACCTTCAGAGATACCATTGCATATTTCTGTGGGCATTATGTAACCTAAATCCAAAATGTTTATAGATTTATAGGCATATTAATTTGACTAAAGAAATTAATCAAGAAACATTTAAAAATTTAAAAAAGAAATAAGACAAAGAAGTGCTTAACAATATGAACGTATTTTGTATTTCTGTACCTGAATCCATACTTTTGTTGTCTTTTGTCCAAATAATAAGTGCAACACCACAAGGATGACTCTTGATTTCCCTCTATCAGGCACCATAGATGCAAGCTACTTGGTCATAGTTCATCAGCTGTAGATTCTCTTTGCTGCTAGCTATTTCAATTGTATGGCTGATCTCAGTCTTTTGTCTCAGTCTTTCAACAAGCATATTTGTAACATCCTTTCATGGGAAAATAATTAGAGTTTAAACATTGTAAGCTGTTCAATATAAGCTTCTGAGGGAGTAGTAGACAAGAGCAAATTAAGTGCACATTTCAATCTTGATTTTAAGAAAAGCTTTTGACAGCTTAAAATATGAGCCTAAGCATCCTGTCCAAGAATGAAATGAGAAATAATTCAAGAATGAAATGAGAAACCTCTTGTCTTCACCAAATGTGGAGGATTTGGGGTCCTTTTTCAGTCACAAGAAAGAACAAATTTATTTGTAACTTTTCTTTCAGACCCCATCTCTCAATGAACTCCTTTAACTTGCAGTGAAATTATTAAGACAAAAAGATGAAGTAACTAGAGACAAATTGAATTGACCACATAAAACTTAACTAATAGGCACAAGAAAGTAAATACATTTTTTTCAAGACTGGAATGAATCTTCCCGAGAGGTCACAGGAATAGCACATCTGGAAAGAAGTGCACATTAACATTTGCATGTGTTAATAGCAATACACACTAACTTTTTCAAAACAGTTTTAACATAAATGTAGTAAAAAAAGATTTTTTTTTTTAATGTTCATGAAAGCAAACATGATATTGTGAACATATAAAGATGTTCTTTGTCAAAAAAACAAAGGACAAATCTTATGGTGACAGCTGCATCCTATTCTTGGGATCTTTCCAGACTTTGCAAGATATTTTAGGTGTGAGTACAAAGCAAAATCAATATGTGCACTCTGGCTAAATCCCAGTGAGGCTAAGAAAAATGTCTTTATGATTTAGTCTTTACCTTAACAATTCAGGGTGGGACAGAGAAACAGGGCAATTTTTTGTGAATGCCAGACATTACCAGATTTTTAATTTTGGGGCTTTTTTTGGGAGTGCTCTTTAATTCATACTTGGAATGTTTAAATCAGAAGATTTCATTTAGCAATCACAGCTCATAACTCAAACACTTCTCAACCTGAGATTTTAAGAACATGCTGTCATGTGCTTTTAGGGTGGACAGCTGAGGAAAATGAGTGTGACACTTTTCCAAGTAAGGGTGCATATTCACGTAATTAAACATAATCTTTTTTAGGACTCTTTTGACACTTCACTTGCATATTTTAGTAAAATAGGGTACGAGTAGGATAAAATAAAATTTTCCTTAGTTTGTTATATTGTTTCATAGCATTAGATGTTAACCTGTCCTAATTCCTCTTGTAGCTTCTCCTTGCTGGTAACATCTGTTAATATGAATCCTGTCAGTGAACAGACTGCAGGGTTCCTAGCTTGTTCTGCCCTGTGACTTTTTTTGTGGTAAGCAGAACAATGCATTATGAAAAAATAGAGAATGTAGGGCCTGATCCAAATAACTGTTTTTTTGGTTTTTTTTTCTTTTGAGCTCAATGTGCTTTGAAATCAGCTTCTCTAGAGAATGCCTTGCAAAGCAATCTCTATGAATGTTCATCTGAATTTTTAAAGAAGTGCACTTAGCATAAATCCAGACTGTTTTGTTTCTTTTTTTGCAATGCACATCAAAAATTATCTCAGAAATTTTTGCAGTGAAAACAGCTATAATCATGTGTTGGAAAATATTCATTCTTTCTATTTGCATGAATAATTAAGTTTTGACTAGGCAAAGAAACATAATGGAGAGAGGAAAAACATAAGAATGATTCTACCCTAATTGTTTGGTTGTGCATAGATAAGAATTCTAATTTTTGCTCAGAAGAAAGTAATAATAATACAAAGCAATTTCAGAAAAATAGATAGTATACGCATCTTCACATCCTTCAAAGCTTCTCCAAAGGTGACCTTATCTTTGTGACTAGTAAATTTCTATTGTGGAGGAAATATGGCTTTAATATGTCTATAGTAGAATCAAGTTGCAAATGAAGTTCATCATTATACATTTTCGTGCCATAGGTATCTGAAAAAGAGGGGCATATTTTGCTTTTCTCCCTGTGTCTTCTGAGATAAATGTGTGTCAGGACTTCAGTAGTTATTCTGTAGAAGCTAATACCAGATTTTGTAATGTCTGTTTTGAACCCTTAGGTCACTAATGGGCTTTCAGAGGCTTCCTTTGATTTGCCTACATCAGCATGTAAACTACTGTACTTTCAGCTAAAATATGTGGCAGTCAATGGCTAACGAGAGTGAAGAGTCTTACCTGATGAGACTTCACAGTGGTAAATCAGAGTATAGATAGGGACCTTTTTATGAAGTCTTAGTCACCTGATTTTAATTTCTATTTTAAAAACACCTACAGCTTTTCTTATAGTTTTTTAAAAGCTAGGAGAGTTCTGGGGTTTACTGACTTCATTCTATGCTGACCTCAGATATCCAAATCTTTCCAACTCCATTTGAGCTCTTGAATTCTAATGGGAACCAGGCAGAAAATTATTAACATAAACTGTCTTCAGGATAGAGGCCTTTTCCACATCCAACAAGCACTTAGCTCTCTTGCTTATTAGGTTAATGACTGATTAATGCCCAAGAAGAATCTGTTGAAATAGGTGTTCCATGTCCAAATACATGCTTCTAGCCTGCTTAAAATACCACTGTCTTTAATTGATGGAATTATACATGTTTATGGAAACATAACTGTTTAATATAATTTTACTGTTTATTTGGGTTTTATTTAATCTTAAACATAAGCATGTGTTTGCAATTATGAGTGCAGAGAATTATTGTTATAGATTATGTACCACTTGTCTGATATAATTTTCAAAACCTGGAATTTAAATAAAAGCTTATTCTAAGGTAGAGGCTTCAAATAAGTCATATATGCCCTATAAGTCTTTTTCTTTTCCCTCCTTATTGACTGTGAAGAGACTTAAGATATCATCTCAGGTAGAAGCATCTTTATTTAACATATATCAAAGCATCAATGGCCCAACCCAAGTGCTGATGGACTGGTGTAATTAAATGCTTAGGAATGAACAGAATATCAGAATATGTTTAATAGACAGAAATTATGAGGTGCTTATTTGTTACATCCTCTTCAGTAACATTTTCACTCTAATAGTAGTACTAAATAGAATTGTTTTTATTTTCTGTATTTATGTGTGATAGCAGGTTAATATTAATATGCAGCTGTAGGATTTTTTTTTTTTTGTTGTTCTGCATGGTATTCACACAGCTGTCAGTAGCATAAAAGAGATCTAGGAAGTCATGCTGAATGCTGCCATACTTTTCCTTCGACAGTGGTGAGCGTTCTTTGAAAGTGGATATTTTACTTTATTTTTAAGAAAAAAAAATTACAAATAAGCTGTAAAACATGAATAAAATTGCATTAATTGTCCATTTGTTAGGGGATATATGTGGGGCTGGATTTAATGTCTGCTTTCATGAATAGTTTTTTTGGTCACTAAAGATGTTTAGAATAGCCTTACACCAATTCCTGAGTGATTTTTATCTAGGTCAATTTTCATAAAATTATGTGGAAATGCATAATATGTAATATTCATATAATTACTGTTAGAGATAACAGCTGCAGCCTTCTCTATGGCAGTTTGGCAGCAAAAGTGTTGTGATGGTGTTTGGATGTTGCAGTAAAAATTATAACTTTTTTCATAATAACCTGAAACTTAACTTTTCTCAGAATAATGCTTATGAGAAACTAGAAGTCCCAGTGTAGGGTTCTGTATTTCTAGTGCTTCCTATTAAGCTAAAGGTAGACCTGTAGATAAAAAATAATTATATGGAAACCGATTTTTACATCAGTTTATTATCATGGACAATTCAGATTAAATCTTTTATCAGTAAAGTCTCTCTGTTTCTGAGAGAAATTTCAAATATCCTGTATTGTACTGGCTTGTACAATTGGTAGTGGGTGGGCTGCAGTGGCTGTTTCTAGGAGAAGATGCCAGAAGCTGCCCCCCATGGCAGACAGAGCAGTTTCAGGCAGCTTTAAAGAGCCACTACTGACCAAAGCTGAGCCCATCGATGACATTGGTAGGATGTCTGTGATAATTTGTCTAAGAAAGGGTAAAAACCATTGCTCATAGGCTGTTGCAGAAAAGCAAGAAAATATGAGAAACAACCCTGCAGACACCCTGAGTGAAAACCAGAAAGAGGAGGCATTCTGGGCACTGGAGCTGAGATTCCCTTACAGACTTCAATGAAGACCACAGAGACACAGGTTGTCTTCCTGTAGCCCAAGGAGATCCATGTCAGGTGGACTCACCTCAAGGCACATAAACAAAATTATTGTAGCGCATGCAACCTAAAAATTTGCAGATTTTCTTCCTTCGAAGTGAACACCTGTACACAGAGCCAAGAAAGGAACCGTGATTTTACATCTTTGTCTTCTATTTTTGCAGATGGACATATAAATTCAGGCTGAACAAGACCCCATGTGCCCAGCTAACACAGTCTTAGTTATAAACCCTGATATCTTAAGCTCGTGACCCTTTTCCTGTATATTTGCAGAGTAGCCAGGCAAAATTCATTGTTTTAGACATATGAGCAAAATGTATAAATTATCAAACTCCTGCACAATATATTTTAAGGTCACCATATTTACCTAATTATTACTCTATCATATTATGCACCGGCTGATAAGACTATAAACACAGTCTTTCTGATTCAAATATTGTTAGATCAAATTAATTTCTTATTTGAGTGGCAAGGTCATAACTGTAAGCAGAATTCACCTCACTATGGTTTCCTAAGAGAGAATTACTAGACAAAAGCTAGTTGCCTCTTTCCATACTGACGCTTCTCAATTAGAGGTGTTGTTTAGGTGAGGTTGCTGTTTCTTTTCTCAGCATCTGGACATATGCCAAAAGTTCATAGGGATATAATTAAGGTTTTCACATGCCAAAGAGTGAATGAAAAACTCATGAAACATTACCAAGTAGTGTTTAGGGGCTAGGTTTTAAAGAAAGTCCTGCCAGGAGTTGAGGAAATGATGCAAAGTCTGAAAGTGGTAAATACCTTTGGGATATTTTAAGAGAACCAGACAGATGCTCAGGAAACTGAAAAAGTACCAGCATAGTAATTAGTTCTTATTCCTGAAGAGAAGTTGAATTTGGGACCAATTCAAAATAAGGGGCAAAGAAGCATAGATTATCTTTTATTCTTCAAAATATACTTGCAGGAAAGCTCAGCCGTCATGCCACATTTAACAAGTTATTATGTGTAGAAAATTGAAAGTACTAAGCCATTACGTATAGTAAAAACTTCTGCTGTACACTTCACAAGAATAGGCCATCAGAATGCACAAAGGTTATATGTGGGATTTTATATAAACTATATTCCACTATTTTCCCCATACAATATTTTTACAATATTCCATGAATGTAACATTTCATGTAACCATTTATGTTATGGCACGCACAACATTTTTGGAAAAAAATGTATTAAAAGTATAGTTTTGGTGGGTGAGATATGCAACCATTTTTGGTTTTAACATAAAACAATCTTTACACTCTGAGTTTTCCTGTTCATTTGTTAGACTTATTCAGTTACTACAATATGATCAAGAGGTGATGAATTTGCACTCCATAAAGAATTAGTGAACTTCATAAGGAGCGAAGTCTAGTGACTGATGCAAGTATTCTGGGTTAGATTTCACTGTTGGGAAAAAAAAACTATGGAGATGCAAACCATCTCCAAAATTTAATTTTGTGGAAAATAAATATTGGAATGTCATCCTGTTCCTTATAAATTGTTGCCCACTTGTAAATAGAGTTGAGCAGAATTACCAAAACTAGTTAGGGAGGTTGTTTAAAGTGTAATTAGGGTAAAATCTAACATTAGAATATTATATTTTCACAGAATCACAGAATCTTCGAGGTTGGAAGACACCTCAGGAGATCGCTTAGTCCAACACCTTTCCTTGAAGCAGGATCAGCTAGAGTAGATGATTTATGTCTGTGTCCAGTTGGAGTGTCTACATCTCCAGGAATGTAGACTCCTCCACTTCTTTGAGCAAGCTGTTTCAATATGTTATCATCTTTGCAGAAATATTTAATTTCATAGAAATTGAATTTCCTGTATTTCCATTTGTATGTATTGCCTTTGTCTTCTCAATAAGTATCATTTGCGTGAGTTTGATTTCCTCATCTTTATTCCTAATCATCAGCTATTTATAAAATCTGATGAGATATCTCTAAACCACATCTTCCCAAAGCTGAAAAGATCCAGTTTTCTCACCCTTTCCTTGTATACCACATGCTCCAAAACCTTAATCATGTTTGTGGTTTGTCATTAACTTGTTCTGTAAGTCCATGTCTCTTTTGTGCAGGGACGACCAGAGCTGCACCCTACAATCAAGATGTGTCTCACCAGTGCTGAGCAGAGGAGGCATCATCTCCATTAAGATGCTGGTAATATTTCTGCTGATGCAGCTGTTTGTCTTACAGGTGGCTCATGGATAATATAGTGACTATCAGAGAACATGAGCATGGCATCATTTCTGATCAGGTATAGAATGTTGCATGTCTTCAGATCATAAAATAGCCCAGGATCTTGAATGATCATCTGGTCCAATCTTTTTTGGGAAGGACAGCCTTGATGACATTATCTACCTACCTGTCTAATGGCATCTTGACAACCTCCAGTGATTTCCCTTTGTTGAACTTGATGATATTATTATCTGGCCATTCTTTCAGTTTGTCAAGACCCCTCTAAATGGCAGATCACCTGATTAGTCATTAACTCCTTCTAGTGTTGTATTGTCTGCTAACTTTTTGAGGCTGTGCTCTTTTCAGTCACTGAGGTCATTCATAAAGCTTGGAGCTTCATCCATTCATTTGGAGCCAGTATTTACCCCTAAGGAATGCTGCTGGTGACCAGCCTCCAGCTGAACTTCATGGTGCTCGTTATAATTCTTGCAAGTCTGAAAGTTCAAGCAGTTTTAAGTCCACCTTATTGTCCACTTATCTAGTCCATGCTTTACCCTCTGGTGCTAGATCCCCTTCTCTGCTGGTGCCAAATCTCACAATTTTTTTTTTTTTTTTTTCCCCTAGAACTGTAATATAGAAACAATAGAATTGAAATCAAGGAAGTGTTCAGAGTTTGCTGACACAGAAAGCACTAACATTCATTGGACTGAACAAGAGCAGGTATATTTTCCACAAATTCAAGAAAACAGGCTTTCACTTCTTTTTCTTAAGATCAGCTGCCCAGAATTTTGTGGTCAAGCTCTGCTAAGATCCAGAAATTATATGATGTAGCACTGTCTCAGGTATAAAATCTATTAGATGCAAAGCATCATCATTATTCATGGACAGAATATTGAATCAAACCTTCATGAATTCAGCTGTAGCACCTGTCCTTTTAATATTGTTTGAGAAAATGGTGGTAGTTCTGAGTTTACACATCATCTATTTATTACAACTGCCCTGAAAATAGTGTACTGATTGGAACACTTAGATAGATAACATTCAGTGCTTAAGAAGATACAGATTCAAATTTTCTACTCTCTGTTCTCTAGGCAAAGATTGGTTAGAGAGTCCTTCAAATGGATCTCAAAAATGTTAATTCTATGTTCTCTTTGATGGGAGAGCTTAAACAGGATATGTTAAAAGTGCCTTCAGCCCAATTCTTAGTCTGGGATGACTCTAGATGAGAATGCAAAAGTGACAATATGCTATATGTGTTGGATGTGAGCCTTACCTGGAGACAGAAATGGAGCACCACTTCCAACTCCATTTTAAAATAAATTACAATTACTGTCTGTTTCTTAAAATAAGCATAATAAGAAAAAGAAAACATCAAACAGAAGAAGAAGAACATGAGGTTTTCTGCTTGAATATACATATTTTCTATAAATTTAGAGGCCCTGGTTCTGGACATGTGGAACTTTAAACATATCCAAATCCTTACTATTTTCTACCTGATGAGATGTGTGTGTTTTCAAAAGCCTGTGTGCTACACCACTCCAACTCCTATGGAGTAGTAGCATTGACTTGGTAATCAAGTTTGACAAAAACAGGTTGTCAATAAGAAAGTAAGAGGCAATCTGCTTACTATCATATGAGCATTGTATTATTTTGTATTTTATTTGATTTGATTATTCACTTAATATAAAATATTTTTTTTAAATGGCAGATATATTTTATTCCAGGGTTACATCAAAAATAAATTTGAAGTCTAGCTTAAAAGACAATTGCATTCACCCAAATGAATAGGATTAAAGAATGATACAATGATACAGGCTGTTTCTCAACAGTACTGATAAATAGCTTGATGAGGTCCAATATTGCCAGAGTATGGAAAAAAAAAGAAGTTTAATACATATTAACTGTGCATTCATAAAAAAAGTATAATTATTATAAAATTTTAAGTATTAGAGGAATTAAAAAGAATTGAAATAATTTCTCTGCCATATAATTCTTATTTGCACTTTACAGAGCAGTAAAGTTTGATTTTAAAAAAAGCAGTTTGATTTAAAAAAAAGGGTTTAATTTTTTTTTTTTTTCTTTTCCTAAGAAACCTAACAGATAATTTATAGAACATTTCTGTTGGGAGGCACATTTAAGATCATCTATGTTCCTGGATCCTGCTGTGGGCAGGGTTGACTTCCATTAGACCAGGGTGGTCAAAACCCCATCCAACATGGCCTTGAACACTTCTCCAGGGATGGGAGATCCACAGCTTTTTTGACAGCCTGGTCCAGTGTTTAACTACCGTCACAGTAAAGAACTTCTTCCTTAAATCTGTTATAAACCTACTCATTTTTAGCTTAAAGCCTTTCCCCCTTGTCCTGTCCCTACATGCCCTGATAAAAAGTCTCTCTCCAGTTTTCTTCTAAGTCCCTTTAGGAACGTCCAACTCTTCATCCACAAGTGGTTCTCCTCAGGGTTGCTCTCAATCCATTAATCTCCAAATTTTTATTGATATGGGGGATTTCCCTGATGCAGATGTAGGAGATTGCACTCGGTCTTGTTGACCTTCATGAGGTTCCCATGGGTCCACCTCTCAAGCCTGTCAAGGTCCCCTTCAATGGAATACCTTCTATCTAGCACATCAACTGCAGCATACACCTTGGTGTTGTCAGCAAACTTGCTGAGAGTGCACTTGATCCCATTGTTCATGTAACTGGCAATGGTATAAAATACAAGTGGTTCCAATAAAACCCCTGAAAAATGCCTCACTGGTCTCCACTTGGGCATCAGGCCATTGACCACAAGTCTTTGAGTATGACAATTTTTCTCCACTGGGAGGTCAATCTGCACATGAAAGAGAGGAAATTTCCTTGGTCCTTGCTGTTTGACTTGTCTGTCTTTACCCCAGGAAAGTAAAGACCCTTTTGCTCAGCCAGGCTGTGGATCCTTCACTGATAAGCCCTGCTGGATCAAGCAGTTTGACTGACTTATTCAGAACACACACCAACAGCATAAGCAAGACCCCTAAGCAAATTTCTGTGCTTTATTCAAGTACATTACCCACTGCCAGTGACTTAGGTCTCTTTATTAATTGTGCACCTTGTATTTCCTTCAATATTCATCAACCTGGACTACACCTAAAGGGGAGCAGTTCTTCATTCTTCTAGCCCTTGTCTTTTTAGGAACATTTATTCTATACTTCTAATGAAGGGTTGTACTCCAAGCATACCTTGTATAAAATCTAAGTAGAAAACAACAGGAAAATAAACATCAAGGTGTCTGCACACCATAGACTGTACAACACTTCTAACCTAACAACTTCCCCCAGAAAGATATTTTTCTTCGACCTCTTGAATGGCCTCATCCTCTACTTCTGCCAACTGGTTCTACAATTATAATTAGGGTTGTTAGTCTCTGCCTACCTGAAATAATTGTAAGATCATTATCCCTACCATACTGAACATGAGGTGCCTGGATCAAAGAAAAATTTGCCTATGATTAGACAGACAAAATATAAAAGCACAAAAGAATAAGCAAAAGCCTTCTTGTCCAGAGGAAGCAAATGACTTTGGACTAGGCATGCTAGAAGATGAGAGGACCCACATGCTGAGATTGCAAACAGGTAACTTTTGATGCTTACCCCTCTAAATGGATCATAGAGCCCTGTGATAGATAGGTATATGGGTTTCTTATATTACGTCTGGCAAGAAGTAAACACAACAAATCATTCTGAGATTCCAGCAAGTGATATGGTGAAGAGGAACTCACCCACAGCTGTAAAGTAAGAAGTGTCACTTTCTATATTGACTCATCCTGAGCTTGTAATGCCAGTCAACTGGCCTTAACAGCTTCAAGTGCCATCCTAAATACAGTCTTCATGTTCCTTTTAAGATAAGAATGATGGGTTCTGTTGTTTAGTTCATTCACCCTGGATATAAGGTTGCTATCTGAAAAGTTTAAAATTCCGTTTTCAAACTCACAATAACATGTCTTAACAACTACATTGCAGGTTATGTCTGTAACCATTTAAAGCCGTTCTTTATCTCTCTTCTTGAAGCCTTGCCATGGGGACAAATAAAATGAAACAAGATTCATCCAGGATTGGAAAACAGAGAGGTAAAGAAGCTGTTCATCTGAAGGGCAGAGACTTCAATCTAAGTCCATGCATTCTGCATTACACAGTCACTGAATAAAAACAAATACACTTCAGGTTTCAAGGCTGAAACTGAATATTTGTGTGTCCTATGCATGGAGAGTATGTAATAAAGATTTTTTTCTTCCTGGAACAATAAAACCTGAATTGTTCTTTCTTGTAGACACACAGCTTTAACAGACATGATTTGTGATTTGTATATCTGATCCATCCTAACCTAAAGTAATGTGGGGAGGGGTAGATACAATGTTCTCGAAAAACAGAAAGGGGAGAAAACATTTGTCAAGATAAAAAATTTGGGTCACACTTTGTTTTGCCAATAAAATATTCCTAAAGGGTTGGGAAGAGCGTTTCTAAAAGGGCTATATCTTTTCTCTTCTTTCTGAGTGTTAGCATTTCTGTTTCAAAAACTAGTTTTCAGTTAATAGAGATGACATGCTGAATCTGAAATTTGAACAACGAAGTACTGAAGATTAAGATGAAGATCTGTCCTTAACATTTTATTTTAAATTACTCTAGATCTTTATTACCATTTTTAGACCCTTTTTGTGAAGCATCCCTGAAGTACAGCATTCACTGCTGTACAAGGTTTTGTGAAGAGTACTAAGCTATCAAGACACTTCTTTTATGTACAGTTAGGCTGAAATCTAGGCCATCTGTATCAAAGTTCTTTAACTACACTACATTATAACACCCGTGATTAAAGTTAACTTTTTTGACTTTAAATTAAAGTAAAACAAGACAAGACCTCAAACAGCAAGGTAAAGGTCTCAGAAGGCAAGCAACATCTGCATTACAGGCAGATTCTTCAGTTCCTGAGGATCTGAATGCAAACTATATGTGATAGGCTCAAAATCCTTCCTCTCTTGTCCTGCTCAAGATAAGCTGGTGAGAGAAGCCTTCAAATCAAAATTCCAAGCATCCAGCTTGGACATGAATCATCTTTTGATTCGCCCATCAATAAAAGCAAATCCTAAATCCATTGTTTGACCTGGCTTTTAGTCAATAAGCATTGCAGTATCAACAAGATTTTCATGTAGAAGTCCCCAGTGACTAGAAAAAGAGACTACTAATATTCATCTTTAAAAAGAGTAATAAAGAGGCTCCTGGGAAGCACCATCCAGTCAGAATCACCTCAGTGCCCAGTAAGATAATGGAGTATGTCAAGGGAAGACAGGGAAGTGATCAGAGGCAGTCAACATGGCTTCATCAGGAGGAAATTTTACCTAATAAATTTAATGGCCTTCTGCAACAGAGTGACTGCATCAGTGGACAAGGAAATAGCTACAGATATTATTTACCAGGACTGATAAAGACCCTTTGAAAAGGTCTACCCAAATAAACGTGCCTCTAAATCAGAGGCATATGGATTTGATGGATAAACTAATAGATGAATGTGGAATTGGCTGGATTTTTGCATCCAAGGAGTTACAGTCAATGGTTCAATGTCCAAGTGGAAACCAGCAATCAGAGGTTTCCTATAAGAGTCTGCACCAACATAAATATTATTTAACATATTCATCAGTGACACAGAGTGTCTTGCACCTCAACAAGTGTGCTGATGACACCAAGCTGATGACGCTGACAGAGGGAAGTGATGTCATTCAGAGGGGTCTTGACTGGCTTGAGAAGTGGGCCTGGGCAAACCTCATGAAGTTCAACATGGCCAAATGAAAAGTTCTGTAGTGAAATCTCAATATAAATCCAGATTGAGACAAAAATGGATTGAGAACAACTTTGAGGAGGAGAACTTGGGGATACTGGTGGATGAAGAGTTGTACATGTGCCTGCATCCCAGAAAGCCACCTGTGTCCTGGGCTGCATCAGAAGAAGCATGGACAGAAGGTTGAGCGAGGTGATTTTCTCCCTCTAGAGAAGGGCCACAAAAATAAGCAGAGGACTGAAGCACCTCTCATATGAAAACGAGATGATAGTGGCGGAGTTGTTCAGTCTGGAGAAGGAAAAGCTCCAGGGAGAACTTATAGCCCCTAAAGGAGCTGTAGAAAAATTTTACAGGGACTTTTTACCAGGGCCTGTAGTGACAAAACAAGAGACAAGGGTTAAAAAATTAAACAGGGTAGATTTGGATTGCACCCAAAAAGAAATTAATTACAATAAGGACAGGGAGACATTGGGACTGGAGATTACTCAGAGAGCCTGTCAATTCCACCTCCACTGCAAGTCTTTGAGATCACATCAGGTCTCTGAGGTACATAATACAGCGAAAATTATACCCCATGGCAAAGGAATGGAACAAGATGATCTTTGAAGGTTTTCTCCAGCCACAGCCATTCCATATTCTATAGTACTTTTGCAAAATGGACCTTTTTGGTAATTTTGATCCTCACTGTATTCAGCTTCGTGACAGATCTTAAGCAGTTTGATGCCTATCAAGACTAAACCCTACTGTGGACATGTGAAGAAGTTTAATTCCATCAAAGGTAATAAAAAGGAATGTAAGTATCCCTAGTATTACATAGTGAGTGACATGGGAATTTTAGATCACAATATTGGACCTAGAAAAAAAAAAAAAAATGTTCAAATCCCTTACTGGATTTGGCAATTTATATCTTTGTAAATTGCAGGGACATGCAAAATGCTCAGACAGCTTTGGTGAAAGCAGTATGAAAGTAGAACAGCACAGCCCCTGGCAGTTTGTTTCAATGCCAGAATTCCAAACTCTGAGTACAATCCTCTGGTATTTCTTCCAGTAAAATTTCTAAACTGTATGCTTAATAATACTGGGTTTAAAATATCTTGTAGCAACAGCTATTTCTATTACAGTCCAAAAAACATTGAAAGACTTTTTGTGATTATGGTCACACAGCAATAAAGCTTTCACCATTGCTGTCATAAAGCTCTTCAAAAAATTCAAGCCAGCTACATATTATTCTGTTCTTTGACTGGAAAACCATTAAACAAAAAAAAAAAAAAAAAAAAAAAAAAAAAAAAAAAAAAANNNNAAAAAAAAGAAAAAGAAAAAGAAGAAACATGAGGAGGAAAAAGCAGCTATTCCAAATTCTCTGAATGATCTCCCTTGCCAGGGAAATTACTCTTTGGTTTCTGTGCATTTGGCTTGCTAGTTCTTTGCAGCTTTCATTTCTGTACAATGAATAATGTTCCACTGTCTTATGTGGAAATGGAAAAAAAATGTAAAAAGCCAATTTTTAATAAATATAAAATGAAAAATTTTACAACTTATAAAATTAGGATCTGATTAAGATTCTGCTGAAATTACTGATTTATGATTTATAATTCAATATTTCTCTCCAGGTGTTGTTCATTTCTTAAAAGTCAGAAAGAGTGATAATGTGAAATGCTTGCAACATATGCAAAGCTAATCAGACACTGGTTTCCTATCTATTTTAAATGTAAGTGCCTGGAAGGCTTATGTTTGTGTGGCAACAGAAGTCTCCACAAATATATCTTGTATAAACTTTCCTCTTCTTTCTTCAAAATATAAATTCTCCCTCCCAACCATTCACTTTATTTAAAAAAAAAAATGTCCAGGAAAAAATTAATTTGTGTTGCTAAGTATATGAAGAGAACATTTCCCACTGCTAGTACAATGTTCAGAAAATCCTACTGGTAAATACAGGTAGTAGGACACTGAGATAAATACAGAATTTTTCCAATTCATCAGGAAATTTTGATCATATTATGTTTACCTCTCCCTGACTTCTTGTCAGTTTCCCTCCCTTCCTGCCTCTCTTCCTCCTTTCCTACATCTCTTGCTTTCTCTTCCTCCCTCTCTTCATTCTTTGGAAGTTTTACAGGGAAAGAAGGAAACAAAGATAGAAACAAAACTGCCAATTGTGTCCTGGACAGAATCAAAAGAGGGCTGGATGGAGGTTAAGGGAGGTGATTTTGCCCCTCTGCTTTGCCCTTGTGAGACTACAAATGGAGTTCTGCATCCAGCTCTGGAACCCCTAGCATCAAAAGGTCATGGGTCTGCTGGAGTGGGTCCAGAGAAGAGCCATGAAGATGATCAGAAAGCTGAAGAACCTCTCCTGTGAAGATAGGCTGAGAAAGCTAGGATTACTCAGCCTGAAGAATAGAAGGCTTTGGAGAGATGTTATAGCAGCCTTCCAATACCTAAAAAGAGCTTATAAAAAAAAAAGATAAAGAGTTTGGTTTTTTTTTTTAATTTATTTTTGGGGTTTTTTTTGTTTTGTTTTGGTTTTTTTTATAGGCAGACAGTGGTAGGGCAAGGGGCAATGATTTTAAATTAAGAAAAAGGAAGCCGGTTTCTCAGAGAAGTTGTGGTTGCCCAACTCCAGAGGTGTTCAAGGCCAGGTTGGGTGGGGCCCTGAGCAACCTGGTCAAGAAGTAGACATTCCTGCTACCATATCTTAAAATTGTGTTTTTGAGGAACTTAAACGACGATTAGTTGACACCTTTTTCATATTTTACTACTGCAATTAAATCAGATTGTCATATGGTTAGTGTCTCAAGTTTTCTTCATATTTTATATTTCAGCAAAATAAGAATGCTCTTTCACAGAGGAAAAAAAAAGATATTCTTACAGCTTGAGGGGTTTAATCTTATATAATACTCATAACCTTCTGCAAACATAAGACATTTTAAATTTTCTTGGGAAAAGGGAAGGAGAGAGACACAAAAGCTTTTTTAAAGACTGCATATAAAGCAAGGTAAACATGGGGATTTTTACATACCTTCTGCAAAGATGAACTCATTAAAAACCAACATTTTATTAGCTATAGAAATAATTATATCCACTCTATTCATTTAGAAGTCTCTTTGTTAAATCATTAATTCTATTTTATATCATTGACTCTTTCCTCTCCAGAATGCCAGGGAGGAATCATGCCATGAAAATACATCTTCATTTATTTCAGTAAATGCATGCTGTGTTCTGTGAAAAATGTAAAAGATTTAAGAATATTGGCATAAACTCTCAGTGAAGGTGAATGTATTTTTATCAGAATAGGAGAAAAATATCAATTTTTTTTGTTGTATAAAATTTATATTTTTTTCCTAAAGAAACCCAAAAATTTTTTTTCGAAGAATTTACCTACTACCGTAAGTGCTAATTTCATAAATGACCCTTCTGTGCTACTGAATATTTGCCAGATGTAGTACATACACCCAGGTTGCAGCACTCCTTCATTCTAAAATCTTTATTCAAAGAGAATTTAAACTTACATGATTTATCTGCCTAGAAAACTATTTAAATACCAGATTATATGTTTTCTCTGTTTGCCAGTGCTGTGGCAAGTTAACACACATGTGATCACTGCTTTGCTAAGATTACAGAAGTTTCTAATTGCAACAGGTGAAGCAAATATCTCTGTGCTGAAAAGTTTATAGTTCATTAAGGCAGCATAGTTCATCATAAAAAAAAAAAAAAAATTAAAAAGAATCTGTTGGTTGCGTTTTCCAAGTTCTGTAATGCTTACTTTAATTGATGCTATACAGCAGGTAAAGGGAAACTGAAGGAATAAACTATAAATAGCTAAATCCTATTAGGAATAAATAACTGCAGCATTTGATTACAATTCTATCCATCCAGAATATATAAGAAGTCAGAAGAAGAAAAGAATCAAGCATCCAAAAATGTGGGATATTGAAGTAATAAAGCCTGGAGACTGTTGACTGCTTCTGAGGTACTGGTAGAAAGAAGTCCTGGGAACGATACAATTAGAAGTACTAGTTAGAAGATGTGGTTCGTATTTTTTATTTGTTTATTTGATTTTTGTTTGTTTGTTTTTAAGTGAGTGAACAGATATTGTGGTCTTTATCGTTCACAATTGCTAAAATAAACGTACCTGTTACAACTGCAGTGAATTTTATATTGGCACACATTTTCTGAAACCTTTATTTCATAGTACCTTGTTGGTAAAATGACCTGATTCGTTCCTAATGTGAAAAAATTACCCTTTGGTCTCCTTTTCATCTTTATTTTGGTCCACTAGAAATGCATCAGATCTGTGATTGATAAATGTATACTAACATTTTGTTTTAACTCTACAGATGAGACTGAGGTAAAGGTGCTTGTTAGTGTAACTAAAAATATCCTCCAGCAGAATGGGAAAATTGGTTTTATACTTCCTCTTCTGTTACTTTTCAAGCACTCAGTAGCTATTTGTATGAGTGTTTTCATAAAATCTTTTTCTTTTTTTAATAGAAAGTTGAGTCTATTTATCTGTTTATCTATGAATCTATTTATCTGTAACTTCAGTAATTTTGTAATTCTAAAGAATTAACTTGACAACAAGTTTTAGAAAGTAAGTGTCTATAGAAAAGGAACTATTTGTACCAACGAAATAGTTCGGTACAAAGACTATTGTTTATGTGAACATGAAATCCCAACGAAATGTGCAATTTCTAACTTTACATAGTGGTCTGGCCTAAAAAACAGGTAAACAGTGAAATCATTCTCATCTCATTTGGGAGCAAAAAAAATCTCTCTACAAGAATCACTGACAAGTTCTAGTATATTGTTAGATGACAATGCATATCCTTAAAACATAAATCCAATATAGTTAAAGTATTCATATGAAAATGATAATACAAAGTGTAAATAAAATAGATAATAAAGGTATACCTAAGTCATCCTTAATAAAGATCTATTCACTTGTCTCTAAAATCCATACCAGGGGATATAGATTAATGTCATATATACAAAAAGTCTGTTTAATCATCATAAAACCCATGCTACCTCCCAGAACCACCCAGCAGCCACAAAGCACGGAATAGTCCTAGAATGGTTTTGTTTGGTTTTAGCAGACTCTTCGCAGATTTTTAAACCCCTAAACTGAGCACACTAATGACATTATGTGTTATCCCTGTACTTTGACTGACTGTGGTCTCCATGAAAAGTGGGGGCTTTTGTAATATGAAACATTGTCAGCTAAACAGGGATGACCATCCTAGTTATCTTAAGAAAAGTGAGGAAACAGATGTTTGGTCTTTAACAAATACAATTTATACTCAAAAGCTAAATGATTTTTTTCACTTAAAATATCCTAAAACTTCGATTCATTCATTTGGATACTTGGGCACAATGTAACAAGAAATTCTTTATTTACATTTTTAAAATACTATTTCTAGACTATCCCAAGTTAAGTTTTTTACAAGTAAATTAAAAAAATTAAAAAGAAAATAACAAATTGTTCAACTACATCAGAAGAAAGAATAATAAAGATCAAAAACAGTGACTAAAGATAAAAAAAGTAGAAATTGCCAAATTCCTGGTAGGAAAGTTCTTTGCCACTCTTTTGCCGCACTAGAAGTAATCAACAGGAAGAACCACATTTTTAAAAGATTATTTTGCTTTGTGACCCTAACTAAACAAAGTTTTTCATGTAATTCTTTTCTCCTCCATTTGTGTGCTTAAGGTGTTGACTAGATTTTCTACGATTTCCATTAGAAAGAGTGAACAGGATGTATGAATTTCTGTTCAATTCTGTACCACTCTTGCCTTTTGGTTGGTTTCTTTGAGAACTGTACGCATCACAAAGATGCTCCTCTGAGGCTTGCCTTACTTGTACGTGCCTCACTCTTTAGGACAAGCATGTGTTATGCTAGAGACTTGGGAATGAACAGTAATAAATCTATTCATTAAAAATCTCAAAAAAATTAAACAAATACACCAATAAAAATATTTTTTTCTTACTGATTCTGTTTCTTCCACTCTTCTGATAAAAGCGACAGGCTAAAAAAAAAAAACTCCTAAGTTTCTCTTAGGTTAGCTAATTTTATTGTCAAATTTCTCTGAATTTATGCTATATTTTGCAGGTTATTTTGGTTATAAATCTTATAGGATCCCTTAATATACAATAGCTGTCTAACTGATCATATACTGTAATATTTTCTAGAGCCTTGGAGAAACTGCAGAAATTAAGAAAGGGTCTGTAAGCATGAACTTTTTTTTTTTTAATAGACTTGTTTTATTCTGCAGTGACTTGTTAGTTTAATGAAAAAGAACATTTATGAGAAGTGTTCTAGTAGTGAAATCCATTAATGACTTGAAAAAATATTGAATGTATGATCTTTTTCCTTTCTTTCATGATCAGAGAAATACCAACAGTATATTTGGAATTGTGAGAAAGTCTAATTTCCTAGATCTTTGTTAGAAGAATGGAGAGAAGGCTTGATCAGATTACCTGATACTGTTTAATTATCCTATGCACTTATTTAATTATCAAGTACTTTCTTAAAATTCAGAAATAATTTATGAAGTGACCAGTTTTTGCAGATTATGACAAATGAATCACTTCTAAGGCCAAAAGGGAATATTAAATCATTTATTCTGTCTGCCTGTATAGTGTAGGTCATAGAATCACTCTAATATTTATCTTCACACTTTGCATTTGAACTACAAATCCCTTTCAAGAATGCACCCAGTCTTGACTTGAAGATTTCAATGCTGGATTTCCCTTTGGCAAGTGGTGAAAAATTCATTTGCTACTTAAAATAAAACACTTTTTAAAAATCTGCTCCACTGATTTATATTTATTTTGAGTGTTAGATTTTTTTTATATCACTCATGTGGACAACAACATGACCTACCTTTTTTGGCTTTGATTGATTAACTCATATATTTTATAAGTGAAAAGTGACTTATTTCAGGAACAATTATCTTGCTTACAGGTTTGTTTTGTTTTAAAAATACTATCACTTAAAAACTCTAAGTAATTAATATTATTATATTTTTTTAAATGTTTAGGTTTTGTTCCATTTGATCTTAGCATCAGGGACTTGGTTTTGGCACTCTACTGTGAATTTCAAGAAACTACTAAATCCATGTTAAGAAAGCAAAAAGAGCAAGATTCTCTGGTGTAGTGAAAAAAAAATGTGTGCTCCCTACCATAAACTGAGCAAAACAATGACCCCTGTTATGAATTGCACAGAATGAGAAGAGAGAGGTATCATGAGGGAACAGCAAGGGCAGCTTGTGCCATGAAGGCAGGTGAGATGGGAGTCAAAAATGAAATCAGAGGGGTAAAGCAGTGATCTCACTGATAAAGAATCAACAAGGTGCACTGGAAAAAGATTCTTCAATTACAATTGAATGGAGACACGGGAGCTTAATTTCACCAAGATCATAGTAGCAATCCAGAATTCTGAGCTCTAACCGTGCCTTAGTTAGTGGCATCTTAATTCATTGAGTTAAAATCCTATTCTCAAAGGTATTTCAGTATTTGAGATCTCAATGATTTCTGCTTGAAAAAAATGAAGACTATTGTTTATGTGAACATAATGTCCTTAAAATTTGTCCAAAGCTCTGTCTTGCAGAGAAATTTTGAAAGTTTTCTATATCCTGACACCTTGCTCCATTTTGGAATTGTAATAAACCAATTGCATAGTTACAGAAATAAAAAATATTAAGTCATGACCTTGAAGAAGTGGGGTGGAGTAGTTTCATTCATATGCATAAAGCTACTTCACTTGAAATTATGTACCTCAGAGAAATTTGCAGTTGTCAGAAACACAGCCAGTGTGTGAGTGTACAAGTACAGTGTAGATGATCAAGTGAGTCTTTGAGGTTTGTCTTTTTTAATTTAGCAAAGTACATATACAATTGAAAAATCAGTTTGATCTACTGATGACTACACTTTTGATCAGTGTAATGTTCAACATAACTGTGTCTGGCAGCAGAAGATGCACTAAAGAGACAGATGAGTGTTTAATAGGAAACAACTGAGAACATCCTTTTCCAGAGAGAGGTGTAAATTCTCTAGGTTTGGGTTTTTTTCCTGACAGTAGTATGGCTAAACCATGTTTTATATATACCAATATGTCTTTATACAGGGATATAGGTGGCATTTTTATGAAATATACCCAATGTGGTCAACAACTATTGATTCTACCATCTTTTCTCCATCACAACCCAACCCTGGATCCCGAACTGCTTAGTCTTGTATTGAAGTCTATTCATTAAGATTTCTAAAACAGTGCTTTGACTAATAGTAATAGAAGATGACCTCTTATTTAAAACCAGTACTGCATGGAAATACATGCTCACTATGAGGAATAAAACAGGGAGTACAATGGAACTGATAACGGGGCCTGATCGAGCAGAAACCATGGGAGAGACAAACACAGATATATGTTCCCTGGGCAAGAAACATGTTGTGAAACTTTGTGATAAGGTAATGTTACCAATTGATGTGATGTCATGAAGAATGTGTAATCAATGGGAAATTGTTACCAAAAACAGAACCCTCTATAAGTGCCATACAAGTAAAACTCTATATAAAAGCCAAGTATACTCAATAAAATTGGCTTTTGATCTAAACTTGGATGTCCCCGTCTCTAAATCACCAATAGCTCACTACCCTTCCCCACATTAAAGAGCTTATACCAATATTGATGCTTTATATTCATACAGACTTCAAGATTTTGCTCCCTATTTCAGGTTCATAGAAAGATTAGAGTTTGTTTTGGCAGTATTTCTCTCATGTGTTTTGTGAGATAATCTAAGATCAGTTGGGATTCCAATGTAAGCACAGATAATTGCTCTGGGGCAGACATTCTCTCAAGCAAGCCTTGTAATGTTTAATTTCCTTGTCCTGTAGGCATGTAAGAACCAAGTCCTGGTTCCTGTTTCATGAGTTACTGAATTAATTTTTCATGAGCTTTTACCAGTAGAAGATTGCAATTATCCAGGCTTCAGCTAGTATCTTCATTGCTGTATGGGTTTTGGACAAATTTTTTAGTTTTTTTCTCCTAGGTTGCAATAGTACATAGTTTTCTTTCACTGCTATAATGCCTAAGAAAATATTATTCTCTGCTAATCATAACAGCTGACGGGTACTGATATGAGTTTATAGCAGGTTTTGGACCAAACAAAGAGGAGAATATTTTCATGTGTTGCTTGTAAGTGTTGTAACTGGTAATGAATAGCATTCTTTATAAAAAGAATAGCTGTTTGTGTCTATAATGATAACTCACTGCAGCTATTTTTAAATTACTTGGATTTTGTCTGCCACAGTTAAAACCAGAAAAAAATAGGTTTATCTTTTTATTTCAGGAAGGTCTATGTGCCCTTTTTTGCAATATATCCTTTTCAGCAAGCACCAAACACATTGCATAACTGGCATACATTTCCCTCTGTAGGCATCACAGCAAGGAGAAAGGCATGAAATAAGGCAAGGAATAAGGCATGAAATACTGCTTTTTGAAATGAACAATATAACATAAACAGTAAAAAAATATTTAATTTCTCTGGTTATGCATTCCTCTCTGTTAAAGTAAGGACAATATAAGTGTGTGTCTTATGTACTTTGTGCCAAGTCAACACGATCACAATGAAATTAGGCTGGTACAGAATGCATTTTTAATATAGATTATGATAAAAAACAAGTCAGAGGTCATTACAAACAGAAAAGAACACAATCCAGTATATTTCCCTTGAAAGATATATTTGAAAGATTTACTCCCCAAAAATGTATTCTTTCAGATCTCAGTCTGTTTGGTGAAATGGTTATCTTAACACATTGTGAAGATCCTTCTATTAGATTTTTCTATCACTTTTGCTATTTTTCAGTCTATCAACCTCTAACTACGGTTCAAAATTATTTAATTTTATTAGCTATTTCTATCATACAGAAAACTTCAGTGACATAGAACAAAGGGCACACATTTCATTAATAGGTAAAATAGATTTTCTCTAAGAGTTTCTTGGGAAAAATTATCTAAAGAAGTAAACTAATTAATGCTATAAGGAAAAATTCATTTTAGAACATAAGGTTGAACTAAAGTCTCAAGTTGTATGACAAAGTTGTGCACTAAATTCGATTTAAAGAAACATAATCGTAAACTTCTAAGTTATTTTGTGGAATTTTTTTTTCAAATATCAGTAACATTTTATTATTAAAAATCAATGTATTTTGAAATAATAGCTGGAAGTATGCCTGCAATGTGAGATTTTATATTTCTCTAATTCTAAAGGAATCAATTTTCAATTGTTTTTGTAATTTTAACTGGAACTCAGAACAAATAAAAATTAATTTTATTTCTCTCTTTCCTATTTTAAATTTCTTATTTATGTGTCAGAGACACTGAACTACCTAAATAATGCTTTGCTGTTAATTTTACTTAATATGCCAAATCAGTTTAATTACAGTTTCTATAAATAATCTATGCAAAATACTTGCCTGAACAGAATGCACTTTTCCTTCTATATGTGGCACATTTTAATACTTAAAAGCATTAGAACAGATGTTAGGTGCCTCCTAAACTTGTTTTCAGTTTTCTTTTATTTATATGTTAATGAGAATTTAATTACTTCATGAATACTTAAACAACCTGAGGGTGCCTGATATCATTAGCTTGAACATGACAAGCACCTCAAGTGACCACATGGGAAGATTAAAATTGCTTTTAGTTCACTTGAAGACAGAAAGATGAATTCATTTCACCCCCTGCTACGTTCTACCTGCCACACAAAACTGAGTAAGCTGTGGGCACTGATTCAGCCTCACCTTAGTGTGACCAAAGTGTCTGAGGAAAGAATATGCACCAAAGTGCATAAAACATTCCTTTTTAATTTGCTTCACTTTCCTTCAATTAAAAAAAAAAAAAAAATCAGGGAATGTTTTTTACTCTGCCTTATTTCTTCTTAATAATTTTTTCAGTCAAAATTATTTTGTATCATGTGAATTTCTGGGTTCCATTCTCGTAAAATTATGCACAACAGTGATCAAATTATCCAGGATGAAAAACAATATGGAAAATGTTTAACTGTCCATCAGGAAAATCGTTGCAATAAAAGTATTCTTTCTGGGTGTTGCAAAGTAAGACGGATCTGACTCTCAGCCTTGGAAAGAATAAAGTTGGAAAAAATAATCTAATTAATTAAAAAATTAATTCCATTTATTTAATGGAATAGAATTTTTAACAGCAGCTCCACTTTCTGTATGCTCACTCTATAGTCTATAAGAACAAAATAATATTTGTGACACTTATCTTATTCATATGGTCCTCCTCCTCATGATACATACAAGAAAAAAGAATGGCAATAGTATGAGCAGTAAAAGATAAAACAACAACAACAAAATTCCTTTTTTTAGGAGGTGGAGGGACATTTGCTCAATTTGTTAATTAATTTTTGAAGTGGTTTATTTAATTTTTATTTTGATCTTTCAGATACTTTTTCTTCAATAAATTCTACTTCTATAAATGTATAATGGAAGGGCACGTCTTGAATAATGCAGATGCTTCCAAAATATATTATATGATAAAGTTTAACACCTCCCAGGAAGAAATATTGCATTTGTTCATTACTGTAACATATATCCATTTACACTGTCTTAATGGTGCTGAAACAGTAGCTCAGTTAGGCATGACAACAAAGTTGGGAATAAAAAAAAAATTCAAGATCCTACACTGAAAGCTTTGTCTAATCTATTTTTCTCATGGCTGGGCAGGAAATGGGGAGTATCAGAGCAGCTTAGAAAAAGAAATCAACTAACAGTAAGATGAAAGGGATGGACCACAATCACACTGTAAAAAGAATGATGATTTTACTAATAAAAGAGTGCAAGTATTTTACAAAAGTTAAACCCTGCTCTGAGGAGGTCATATTTTTCAGAGAAGAATTGAAGCATCAAGTCTGTCTATGACCTTTTAAGCTTTATAAGAATAATATTCTCCTTTAATTCAAGTACCTGGGGGAAAAAAAAAAAAAAGAAAAGAAAAAAAGCAATGTGCTAGACACAGAGATGTTTTCTTTGATCATCAGACATATTCAAGATGTTTCGCTTTTATTTCCATTTCTTATTTTTTTCATTATATTGGATGTCTGTTGTGCAGGCATTGATATCATGTGTCCACATACCAAAGAAAACTTTTGTTAGCTAGGTCCATTAGATGAAAGTTTGTACGCTTCTCTATGCATACAGAGAAACAGTTACCAAAAAGGAGTAGGCTGCCAAAAAAAAAAAAAAAAAGTGCTGAGGGATACATTCTGAAAGTCTCCCAGGAACTGAACAATTCCAGAAACTGTCTTTCCTTTTGAAGCTGCAAGAACTGGCAAAGTCAGAGTGACAGAAACACATGAATGTGTTCAAGGCCATTAACACCTGCAATAGCAAAATATTCTGTAGCTCTAATCACATTCAAGAGGCAACAGCTGAACATGTTGCCTCTGTAGATAGAGACTACAAATTCTCATTTCTATATGTCTGGTAAAACATAGGACTCATAGAGGTATTTTCCAACCACTTAGTAAGATACTAGTGGCACATCTTTGCGACCCTTTGCCCCTGAGGGAACTGTTGGAGTAGGGTTCTCAGGTGATGATCCAGACACATTTCTGTGAATGAGAGGGGGTCTGAGCTGTGAAGCAGACAGAGTTACTGTGTAAAATTATTTATACAAACAAGAGCAGCTCAATAAAAAGAATAACAGCTTAATTATTATAAGAAGTTCTAGTAAACACTAGTTGTGATCTGTCTTCACAGTGCAACCTTCAAACTTGTAAATTCATTTGTGGCAGATAGCCAGGGAGCAGAAACAGTGGGCTGCTCCTGACAAGATGGAGAGCTGTGAGCCAAAGGTAGGGAAATGCCCTCAGTGACAGACACAGATCTTCCTGAACAAGAGCAGAGCCGGTCTGCTGCTAGTAAATAGGTTCAGCCAGCAGCTGGCAGCAGGTTGGCAGGTCAATGTGTATAGGGTCCCAAGTAAGTGTAAGACTCCTGTCAGGATTCAAATAAGTGGATAGGCAGGGTTCTATAGGGATCAGTTCCTTAGACACCCTGCCTAGTCTGTCCAGAACTGTCCTCGCTCTGTTAATTACACATGCACTAACAGTACATGAAGAATCAAAATCTATGGCCTCACATAAAATAAAGTTGGGTTTTTTTTAGGATACCAGAGAACTCACTTTAATTTCTGTGTCATAGAGATATGTTGATTTCATAGTTCATAGGATCTACACTCTATGGAATGTAGCTCCCCTGCACCATTTCACCTGGAGAAAAGGAATCACTCTCACAGACTCAAATGTAGCCAGTATTGCTCAAACTTAGAATCGTGCCTTTGTTTTGCCAGGGAAGAAGCAATAAAAGTCAATGATAAAATGTATCTTTCAGAATTAGGGTGGAAATTTGGTCTTATTTACCAAACAACTTTATGACTCTAGGTGAAAATTCAGAAAAGCCAGATGAAGGAGAAAAAAATTTGCAAATGTAAACATTATTGTATTTACAAAGTGACAATTTTTTTTTTTCATCACAACAGAAACATGATATTTATAAATCTTTCTCCTCTACTTACTGTGCAACACGCAGTGCTTCACGAGTTATTGTTTCTATTCCCACTCTGGCTGAGTATTTAGAAGAGATTTGAAACTTCAAAGTCTTGTCCTTCTAAAGCACAAAAACATAACACTATAGGAAAATTTATGCTAGTAGGATTTGTTTGATCAAAAGTAGTGCTAATCAACCAGAATTCCTTAACAATCAATGAGGAAAAATAAGGACTTGAGGGACAAAATAGCTGCCAAAACAAAGGTTACTGGAGTCACTTAGAGATCCCAGTATTTCCCACATATTTTCAAGCTTTATTTCTGAAACACACAGGAGACCTTCAGAGAAGAGGGTGTCTAAGCAGCAGTCAAACCTGTTTTGATGCTGCCAGATATCCCCCTGTGACAACTCCTGTGCAGACTGGGCACAGCAGCTTTCCTGAAAGCTGCAGTGAGCAGTTGCACTTCAGCTAGTGGGGTGTTACATGGGGACCCACATTTCAGGTGTATACGTGTCTGGCACCATGGGTTTCCATCACACTGACAAGTACATTAGTAGGGGGTAGAGATCATCAGGGATGCACAAAAAAATAGCCCTCACATCTACCCCAGGGAGATTCTGGGTCAGGGATTATAAATTCTACAGTGAGTTGTGGAAAGGTTTTTAGGATACTGATCCTGAATTCGTAGATCAATGACTGCTGATTAATTGCATATTGTTAATGAATCGATACACCACTTCTATCCTGATTTCTTTCAAGCTGAGTGAATTGAGTTTTCTTTTTCCCCTGCAACTTACAAGCTAAATTATTAATGATTTTCTTAATTAATAATGCAGGTATCTGATATCCACAACAAAATTAAAATTATTTCAACTGAAAAAAGAGTTTAGAGACAGAATGTGTCCTTTTGAAAACAGAAGCAAGCAGAATTCAAGAAATTAAAACTATGAAATATAAAAGATATGTGAATCTATGAAAATATGACTGCTTTAATTTTCATGTTTTATGCCATTAAGAACAAAGGGAAGGTAAATAAAAAAGCTGTTTAATTATAAAATCCTAACTATCCAGATGTTTAGCTACTTGCAGGTGCTACATTTGTCAGCATTTTTCTCACGTCATTAACAACTTCAAATTATTTATTTAAAAAAAAATATTCTTCCCATGGCCCTGAGATTTTGCTTGAGTGACCTTGGACTTGAATCCTCTTGCAATGCTTTTTAAAACAGTAGGAGTGGGTAATGTTCTGGAGCCTGTGCTGATCTAGTCAGTTTTCTGGTGAATTTCCTGGTGTAGATCAAGGGCTCTGGTTCCATGTTAGTTAACTTACAATACGGGTGAAGAAGCAGCAGTACTTTATCCACTATGTTTTAAGTGTGCTAACATGACATGGTATTTTATATATATAATCACACTATTAATATTTCTTAGTAATATTTCTTTGCTTGGGGCTATGACACTTGACTGTCTTTGAAGTTCCAAGAAGATATCCTAATGTCTTTGAACTCAGCTGAAAAACCATTGATTTTGTAAGGTTTAGGATGACCCATGAAGTCAGCTGAAGTAATGTCCTGCACAAATCCAAACTGCCATGATGTCAAAGAATCTGGCTCTCAGTTTTAAAATTTCTGTATCTGACCCAGTGTTGCAAGATAGTTCCTTTTGCTGCAGCATTGTTCTTTTCCGTGTATTTTTCATCCTAGTATAGAGAGCTCTATACTAGCATTTCTGTTATTTAAGGCAGTCTAGGGGCTGGTGTAGGGAGGCTAGGGTGTGAGAGGGCAAGGGGATTGGGGGTGTGGGGACAGGGAAATAAAAAATTCATAACAATTGTACTCTCTAAATTTAGGGATTTGATTGGGTTGCTCTCTGCCAAAATTAAAATAAACAACAAGTCATACAGGTATGAAATTTGTCTCTGTAAGTTGATCACCACTAAAAGAGAAAAAACCCGTTTTTTCAAATCCATTCTGTTTCTGTGAATTTTATTAAGTCCCTTTTTTTTGATCATCTACAGAACAGTCAGGTGAAATGTGCTGTTTCTCCTTCTTTTGCCCATCCTCCCTGTTGTCTGGAGGTTAGGGAGCTTTCTTGTGAGCTAGAAATTACCTTCTGATCTTTTTGAATAGATCATGGACAAGGTCTCTAAGCTAAATGGTAGAGCCAAAATTGGGATTTTTCACCCATTTTTATTTCCAAAAATAATTGATTTCATGTCATAATTGATAATACATTCTTCCACCTTTTAAAAGAAAAAAAAACTCAAACAGAAAAAACATGTCAGTAGTTCTTGAAGCAAGCAACTGTACTTTAGCTATGATGATTGAGTGCATTATATTCTGTTTTCAAAATAAAAACTTGGCTTCTACTTATGTGGAGTTTATTAAAATTTTAGGAAGTATAATGGCTCTAAAAGTGGTACATGTGCATCCCCTTGAAATATTAACAGAATGTAGTTGACCAGGAAGACTAAGAAATTTCTTTGTCATAACTGTAATACATTTTACATGATGCTATTATAATTAAACTTTATTATAGCTGTAATAGATTTAACATACTGATGATTTTGTTTCTGTAATATTGTGATAAAATATTTTTTTTCATTCAAAATGAATCTTGAGATGTTTATGTTTTAATAACAAAAAAATATAGGTGAAGTTACCCTATTCCCTGACATCAGAAGTAGCACTTAATTTAAAATAATCTGACTTTGAATGAAAAATTTAAAAGTTCTACATTTAGATTTTTTTTGTAATAATTTTCTTGCAATAATGTATTGTCTGTAGCCTGACTAGATGATGCTATATTTTAGAGAACAAAACTCGAAGAAATTAAGGAAACATTGAATAAGTGCCTTCAAAGAATTAGGAAAACAGCAACAAAACCATCAGCTAAGATTTCCACCTGGATGTAAAAGCTTGCTCGTCTCAAATTCACATTCAGCAACGAAGGAGGAGAATAACTCACTCTCTGGCCTTCAAGAGAGTTATGATGATTTCTGTTTTACAGGAAATCTTCACACTTTAGAAAGTGATTCCTAATAGACAATTTGAAAAATCAGTGTTTAAATGTGCCTTATCTATTTATTTTAAACATTATGTGTGAAAATCCACTCTAAAGGGGTGCATCATCACATTATTTCAATGGGAAGACCAAAATAATTTATTAAGTTTAAATTTTATAAAAAATCTGTCACTGCTCCTTGTTTAGCCAGCTGTTAACAATCTAAAGAACAAAAGAGGGAAAATATTTTTCCCTTAAGTTTTTCTACACATGCATATATATTGTAATCAAGTGTGTACTAAATTAATCAATTTAATCTGTAAAAATGTCAGCAAACCCAGTAAAATTATTTTAGGCCTTTTTGACAAAATTACTAGAGAATATTGCTTGTTGGTATATGCATGAGTTGCTTGTAAAGGCAGAAATATTTACAGTTCTGTTAAACAGTGGTTTATTTTTTCCTTCTTGGCTGTGACATATTCATATTTAGGTTGTTTTCATTGGCTTTCTAAATCAGAGGGAGGACAGTTTTGACTGTCAAAAATATAATTTACTCATTTCTCATGGGAAAAAAATCTATGCCAAATTTAGATAAAGTGGTGGGTTTTTTAAAGTGTCTTATTTAACCAGTTTATCTGTTGGGTATTTGAAGTGGTGTATGTAGTTCAAAATGGATGTAATGACCAATAGTGGCTAAATTCTTCATTCAAGAGACACTGCATCCAGTAATAATCATTTGTCTCCAACCATTGCTGTCTAATACATCTTTGTGGACTGATTCATTCAGTGATTCAACAATTTTATTGTTCTATAATGTTATGCTTAATTGCAATAATGGTATATTAACGTGCATGAATTTTTTATTATATAAATGTTTTATCCCTATGCTATGGAATATCACTATTTGTGGATATAGTGGATTTTGCCAATAGGCCAAATGATGAAGAGCCCCCAGCCTTCTCTCTTAGATAGCTCTTAGGCTGCATCCTTTTTTTCAGGATGGCTGCTTGGATCCCTCTCATGGTGCTCTTTAGCCATATTTAAATTTGTTGCACCCCATTGGTCCTTCCCCTTGCTCCACCCTTGAACCCTCAGCTGATTCGCCCTGGTGTTCTACCCCGCCCTCTGCTTTTCCCATTTAATCCCTGCTCCCTCAAACCTTCCCCGGAGCTTTCCATCCCTGGACCCCTTCACAGACAGAGAAATAAGGATTCTCTCTGTGGAACCCCACAAGGACCGCCGTCCCTTCTTCAGGATCTCCTGAAGCTTGGATCTGAGAGCTGAAATCACCCCAGAGAAGGCGAGACGAGCCTGTGTGCCTGGGAGTGTCTACCTAAAGATGCTTCTCAGGGAAGGTCGTGGCACTCTACCACCCACACCCTTCACAACAACTATTGAGCTGTATTTTGAAGAAGAAGAAGAGTCTTTTCTACTGTTCATATTGAATCTTTTGACTGAGTTATGAATTTAATATCTAGCACTTTTAAACACACTTTCAAGTGCTGTCTGGTTAGAGAGGTTTTTTAATTTTTGTTTTTGTTTGTTTTTTTTTTTAATCCCTAGCCATTATCTAGACTCAGATTTTTGCTTTACAATAGAATTTCTTTGCACTTATGAGTGGACAAAAAATGTAATATTTGACTTAAGGCTGCAGCTTGTACTTGTGATGATGCATTAAAAAGGAGAAAATAAATAATAAAAATTGAAATAATAAAAATTTATGACCACCTACGCAAAATAAAAGAAAAAAAAATGAAGAAAAGCAAAGGCAGTCTATATGCCTGAAAGCTGATGGGAGTTCTGAGAAGTTAATGTGCTTGCTTGTGGGTTTATCTTGTGCCCATGCTGAGATATACCAACCTATAATCAGGCTTCTGTTTGCATAATGTTTGTGAATGTGGAAAAGAAAGAGGACATCAATTTATTTAGGGTAGATCAGATGCACATCACTGTCCAGTCCTCCAGTTTTTGTTGTGTCTCTTCCATTTTCTTAAAGCCACATATGACAAAAAGTCATGTAGGAAATTTTTGACAGTGTAGAAAGATTCCGGTAGTGGATATCGAAGATTTGACAGTGCTGATATTCAAGATTCAATATGGACTCTCATAAAAAAATGTCCATGGGATAAAAAAGAGAAAGAGAATGCATTAAGAGGACTTTTACTATCCCAATAAAATAGAATGATAAAGACAACTCTTGTGGTAAATTCTTAGATTTCGGAAATTTGAATTTTCAAAAGAATGGAGAAAGACAGATTATCTTTTCTGTGACTTCCCTAAACAAATACAGGGTTTCCACAATTTCATAATATATAAACACAAATAATAACTAGCTGTTTAAATGTTGTAAAAAACATAAAAAAATGTTTAATTATTTGGAATCAATATTATGAAGAAATTTTTGACAGTGAGGATTGTGGCGTTGGATCAGGCTCCAGAGAGTTTGTGGATGCCCCATCCTTGGGAGTTTTCAAGGCCATGTTGGATGGGGCTTTGAGTATCCAGGTCTAGTGGAGGGTGTCCCTGCCCACGGCAGGGGTATTGAAACTAGATGATATTTAAAATCCCTTACAACCCAACCCCAAGATTCTATGATGCTATAGTTTCTTTTAGCTGAATGTCTTTTTTGGTCAGCCTGAAAACCCTATAGCAGTGAAAGGTAATGATGAATGAGCTGTTCTAGGGAGGAAAAAAGATTGAAAAGCATTCAAGGAGTAAAAAGATTTCTCAGTAAATCTGTTAAGTTATCGTTAGGATACCTAGTGAAAAATGGGAAAATTGGTTTGTTTGGGTTGTTTTTCAACCTGCATTTTGTTTTCAATACATTGTTGATCTTTGTGTGTGTGTGGTGGGGGGAGTGCTACATGAATTCTGAGCAAAGAAGTGGGACCCATCCTGTTTTCAACATTACCTAAGTTCTCTTCATTTTCAATGTCAAAAATATATATATATACACTCCAAAATTAATATAAATGGCACATCAAATATTTGTTAAAACAGACATCTTTACAACTTGAATTCTTCTCTTCTCTTGGCTCCTGATGACTGTAGAAGGAATTTATTTTTAAATGGTCAAACTTCCTTCCAAGGAAGGAAAAAGGAAGGACTCCTCTCCAAAGAGTCACGTCTCTAGATTCTTAGCACTCAGTCCAGGGATTTACTATTACTAAAATCCAAGTACTCTCAATACTGGTCACTAGCTGAGGTTTTACAATTTGTTTCTAGTTGTAGTAAAGCTTTGAAATCTCCCTGAATAGCTGTCTCTGAAATTCCTGGTGCCATGGAAAACAATTTAATGAAAAAGAATTTGAATCTTAATTTACTGAAACCCAGAATGTCTTATTAACTGCTGCTCTTCAGAAGTGCATAAATTAAAAGCAATAAGAATGATTCTAAGAATAGCATGATAGTATTTTCTACCATGATGTTTGGCACAGAAATAACCAAATGCTGCTTTCACTTGAAGCAAGACACAATAAATTAATTCATTCTGATCGCACACTTTTCATCAAGATTTGTATTAGAACCTTCTGTTCACAAATATAGGACTTCATCCTTCTTCCGTGCCTTGCATTGCCTTGGCCTGGATTTTCTCCCTTTCTTCTTTCCCTCTTGTCTCTTGGGTCAGATGGAATATAGGTTCAAGTACTGCTTTTATACACATGAAAATTTCTGGTAATGTTTGCTGTTTCTTTTCTTGTTGGAAAAGTATACAATTCATAGCATTACACATCTTATTTACACTTTAATGATGAAAAAAAAGAATGTTAGTAATTGAAAAAATACAACTATAACTTTTTAGAAGTTCTTTCTAGAAAATTCTTTTTATGATGAGAGTTTTGAAGAAACTTTTAATATACAAAAACTGACAACCATTTGGATAAAAGTGATTAGCATGGATTTGAACTCCCACTTCTGTCACTTTTTAAAGCGAGACTAGTATAATATGTAATATAATCAATTTGAAATGATCACACATCGTTTCTCACCAATTTGCATTCCAAAGCTTTGATAGAATAACAAACTGTATCTGACGTAAACAGAGACATATAAAATAAAAGAGAATTAACAACTTCTGCTCTGAAGACAGAAAGTACAGTTATGGACCCACAAATAAAATGACAGACTGTGACATACTAATTGCTAAATATCTCTTTCTAGTTAAACACAAGCAATGCTAAGAGATGGTTGGTAGTTTCCAGCTGACATTTCCATTTCATGCTTCATATTTTGTTTTCTCTTCCATCCATACATTGTTTCTAACTAAGTTATAACTTTTCAATAGTGAGCCCTTGTAAGAGAGAGTAGTCTGAGAATCAGAATAGCATATTATATGTATAAAAATAAATGAAGAATTTTCTAGAGCTCAAGTATGTCAGAAAGATTGACTTTTGGAGAATAATTAAGTGCTTCATTTCTGTACCAAGAAACAACATGAAGAAGCTTAAGAATTTACTTGGTCCTGCACTGTGAGTGGAGGACCTACAAATCCTTTCCACTTGGTTTGAATTATGATCTTGTAAGTCACAACTGCAGGTAAGGCTATCATCATGGCTTCTCCATGGATCTGATTTCCTCTCACACATTTGGAAAATGTATGTTTTACGTGTGGCAGAATGTCAGCTCTAATTTAACAATGACAACCAGAAAAGGACAAAGAGAATAGAAGGAATATGGTGAATATGCAAATGCATCTATGAAGCTCCATCACAAAATTACAAGTTGTTTGCTGTTATTGCTTGAGCTGAGTCCTCATTCATGGGGTGTAAATAAAGTTGATTTACAGGTATTTAAATTCTTTCCTTTTTTGAAATATTTCTAAGCCATTTTCAAAATAACATAGTCCTTTACTTTGTAGTGGATTTGAGCTTGATTTTTTCAATGAAAAAAAGGGGGTTTCCTAACCTGTATATTTTTTGTCTTTTCAGGAACTGTAATTCATGACATATTTTTAATGTATCCTATAGATTAAAATATAAAAGCATTAAAAATATAGAAGCAGAACTGTGTTACTGATGATAGAAAATATACATGCAGAAGCAAAATCAGAAAATATGAATAAAGGACATTTTTGAGTTTGCTAGCTTGGCTTTTTTTTTTTTTTTTACTTCTCTGGAAAAGCCTTAAAATTTTTAAACCACGTATTGTCTGTGAGTTGGATGGGTGTATATATAAGCATGTAGAACAAATGTTTATTCCAAAATAAACTGTGTGATGACCTCTTCATCTCACTGATAGCCTCAAAAACACTTCCAGTCGGGATTTTCCCTGTGTTTAAGTGCAATATACCCAATTTAGACAGCAAGAGTCCTGATAATCACAAACTACAGAAATTCCACCAATACACAAATATGAAGACATGTAAAATATCACCACAGAGCAAGAGAGAAGACATAGTTAAACAGTGTAGGCAAACAACATCTCTTTTGCTTGCCATATGAAGTGGCTGTAATATGCCAGTACCAACCCAGAACATTCACAGCACTATTGTCACAGTCTAGTTTGTCCCAGTGACCCAACCCCACCTCTCAGGAGGCTCAGTGCTCCAGCAGCCACGTGGCTCCTGGGGTATGGCCAGCATATGCCCTGCCAGACTGCATCCTGAGAGCTGCAAGTGCATGTCAAGCCACACCTGCCCATGCAGATGTAGTGTTTGCCTTCTCCATATTCACGTCTGTTCCATTCTCACTGTGTCTGGAGTGTGAGAAGCTGCCATTGAAGACTTCAGACAAATCTCATTGAGGGCTGTGGAAGCTGAAAATAGCTTTTGATATGAGGCGCTATGTGAAAAATTTCATTTGCTGTATAATTTTGAAGTACTTTTAAAAATCTACAAGCAAATTATCCAAAGCTACTTCAAACAGAAAAATTAACATTGGACAATTTCCACATACTAAAGTATCTCAAAAGATAGAAATTGCAGTAGTTCAAAATATCTCCGTATATGTATATAACTCTGAATATTTGTACCACAGTAAAAATAGTGTTACTTTCTACCATCTGATTTTTTTGTTTCCTTGTTTTAGCACATATTTTTTCACTTCTGTGGGATTAAGGTTAAGGCATTTGTCTAATTTTTATGCTTACATCAGCAGGTATATCATTAGATTAAAAAGGTGCCATAAACATTTTCACATCTTTATATTAAGATTGAAGTCTGAGAAATTTTTTCTCCTAGGTATTTCTTGAGGATAAAATTCTTTGAGAACATTTTCAGTGGCCCACAGATTTAACCAGTAAGCAAAAATCAGATTCTTTTGTGTATAAAACAAATTTTTTGTATTTTTTCTTTTTTGTTGGATCCAGTAGTTTCCAAGGAAACTACACTAGCTGTGGCATATAACTAAATTAAAAATTTAAAAGCTTGAGTTAACATGATTTTGAATTTGAATTGCACAGTGTTCTTATTCCTTTCGAAGGAAAATATATCACAGATTCACAGAAACTCAGAGAATGCTTTTATAAATTATCCCACCGCAAGGGGACCTTTTTGATGTAATATTTCATAAAAAGCAATCTTATGCTGTGGTATCTTTTATCAGTTATAACCATAAATACCAAGATAATTAGGAAGTGGGGCATAAAAATAGAGAAAAAATAAAAGAAGGAGGGCTTGAAAATTTATTGCAAAAAATCCTATAACAAGTACTAGAGATGGATGAGAGGGATGACCAGGACTGTCATAAACCCAGCTTAAACCCAGCTCATACTTAACTCAGCTGCTCTCTCACTCCTCTTCCCCTCTTCCTCTGGTGGGATGGGGAAGGAGAATTGGAAAAAAGGTAAGACTCATGGGTTGAGATAAGGATACTTTAATAATTTAAATAAATTAAAAGAATACAACAACAACAACAACGATATTTATCATTATTATTTATTATCATTCCTAGTAATAAAAATAAAAACAAAACCAGCAATAATAATGAGAGTCAGAGAGGAATAAAACCCAAGAAAAAAAGTAATGCACAATAAAATTACTCACCACCAATACCCAGCCAGTCCCCAAGCAGCAATTGGTAGCTCTCAGCAACTCCCCACAGTTTTTAGACTGAACATGACATTGTGGTATGGAATACCAGTTTGGCCTGTTCAGGTCAGGTTTTCTGGCTGATACTTTAAGTTTTATCTTTTATATTTTTCAGATCCTGTGCTGTTTTAGTGTGTGGTTCCGGGTTTTGTATTGAATGCTGGTGGGCTCTCTTCACAGAGTAGGAAGACAAAACAATTTCTTTTCTAACCTGGGACCAAGGACAACTGATACAAGTTTTGGGCCCAAGAATATAGATAACGGTGAAATGGAGAGAAAAACAAGGGAGATGGAGCTTCATAACCTGAAGCTATAATTGGACAAATGACTCCAATAAGCTAATGGACCAAAACTTATAAAAGTGTGGGACCTCGTGACCGGTTGTCCATTTTTTTANCTTATAAAAGTGTGGGACCTCGTGACCGGTCGTCCATTTAACCATTTGGGGTTCAATCTGGGTGTAGCCCAGCCAGGCTCTTGCACTGCTCAGGGTATCTATTGAAGCCTTTAAAAAAATACTTATTTTATCCTTTTGCTCTGTCTAGTCTCTGTTCCAGGTCAGCCTCTGAGGCATCATGGCCATGCTCCCGACCATACCTTCTTTTCTGGCCCTGCATGGGAACCTGAAAATTCCATGACTTAGCAACAACCAAAACATTACTGTGTTATGAACATTATTCTCATACCGAATCCAAAACAGCACTGTACTGGCTACTAAGAAGAAAATTAGCTCTATCCCAGTTTAAACAAGGCCAGAAGAGAATTATATCAATTTACACTTTCATTTCCTAACATGAAAACTCAAATAATTGGGATTACATTATCAGTGCTGGAGAACAAATAGGAATGTCCTTGAATGTTAGTAGTCTACAGGAACAGGATTAAAACAAACAGGCAAACAAACAAGCAGTAAGTCATAGAGGATTTATACTTTGACAGCTTTTTTGTCAACCTTAGTAAATTACTTTATCCTTTGGCTTGTAATCAAGAAACACAGCTGAATGCAACCTGTGAGATGTTAGAACCTGATGATATAGTGCCACAATGTAAGAAAACAAAAGTAAAGTGTAGAACAATTGAAATTAGTTAAGACAAACATACACCTATTCTTTACATAGCAGCTGATCAGATCAGAATCAGGTTAAAAGCACAATAGGTTTGTTTAAATCACATTATTTATTTTTAATTGCTTCAAATGATTTTAAGTGGCTCAATTTTTGTGATGTTTTTCACCTTTCCCCAGGTTTGAATGCATTGGCTAGTGCAAATCCAAATACTTCAAAGGATTTGTTTAATCAGGTCTAAAACATAACAGCAGCATTCCACAATACAATGAAATTTGCTAGGGTTCTCTTTTACTTTAGGGTGACCTTCTTGAAAACCTTGGTCATTTGAATGTTTTACTTGCCTAGTAATAATTATATAAGCTAGTGAGATTTTTACTGTTACCATACATTTCCACATTCAGAACAACCTACATCTTATTGTCAACACAGTTTACAAATAATCATCAAATTTTTTATTCTCCCCCACCCTCCACTCAAGGACCTAATCTGCTAAATTTAAGAAAACATATCGGATGGTACATTAAAATAAATATTTATAGTTAGTTAGTTAGTTTGTTTGTTTGTTTTGATTTTTAATTTTTTTTTCTTTGTGGGTTTTTTTTTGTTTGGTTTTTTCCTGGAGACATTGAAAGGCATCTTCCCTCTTCAGGTGCTTAAACATTATGAAGATTAAGTCTCTAAAATTCCAACATAAGGAAGAAGTTAGATGCTTTAATTAAGTGTTCTGTGTCTCTAATAAATTGCAGTTTCTAACTGGCCTGTGAAAACAAAGAAAGAAATTCAAATTTTACATTGGTTGTGTTTGCAGTTCGTCTCTGTAAACAGAAGTCATATGAGAGTAGATACAGTAGCATGAACCACAATAATAATAATAGATAAGCTAATAAAAAGTACTGGAAATGTTAAAAAAATTAGAAGAAATTAAGAAAAACCATTAAAGCTTAGTCCTTATTGTGACTCAGAAAATTAGAACAGTTATACTGCAGATATATTTAGTAAAGCCATTAGTCTTCAAAAACTAATTCAAAAAAAGGAAAAGCAACCACTATAATTACAAATCACAACTAAATTTCATAGAAACTGTACTGTTTTGATGTTTAATGTGAAATGATTTAACATATTAATGAGGGGAACTTTAGAAAGGCTTTACTCAAACTGTTAATTGTCCGTTCAGTCAAAATATCATTAGAATACCACGAATCTCTCAGTCGATTCTTTATATTCTCTCATAGTAATAAAATGTTGATATTTTTGAATAGTTAGCTATGTCAGGTACCTTGTTAATGTCTGATTGCCCGAAACTATTTATAGTTCAATCTATAATTCATCTACACTTATTACTGAGTGCAGAAAGAGTTGCAAAAGTTCTAGTATTTTTACAGGCAACAGGCTCATTATTTAAATTTTATCCATTCATGTACCTTTTTGTTTTGACTGAATTAAATTTTAAGTCTGGTAAGTAAATGCACTTTGAAATTTAACTATATAAAGCTAAGTTTTCTCTCTATTGCTATCTATATCTGTATCTATAAGAACATCAATATCCATGTTAATATCTTTGTCAATATTCATATTATCTATATTTATCTAGTCTACTGAGGTAATCTTGTACTCAGTCAAACAGGATTGAGAACATTAGTTCTTTTTTGCTTCCCACATGTATTTTGGAAAGTGCTTATCAGTTAATTATTTACAGTCAGTCTTGAGGGTTTTTTTGCCTTTGATGAACTTGAATTTGAAAATGTTAGAAATATCAAAGTGTAGTTGGAAGTTTTGAACCCAAAATTTAGGAGTGAAGCTCTAGAAGAGAGATTTCAAATGTCAACTTATGTTCATAATTTCACAAAGTGCATTTTGTGAAGGAAGGGAAAGACATGACAAGGTTGTCAAGCATTGCAGATGTTGGAGTCAGTATCCCTTGATGTGTTCAGGAAATGATTGGACATCTGAACGTGGCACTTACTGCTATGGTCTAGTTGACAAGGTGGGGGTTGGCTAAAGATTGGACTTGATCATCTTGGAGGTCTTTTCCAACCTAAAAGATTCAGTGAATTCTGCCAATAGATGTAAACTTTGGGATCTGTAACAGCTTGTGTACTGACCAGAATTCCGTCTCCTGAATGGCTTTTAGCATCTGTCTCAAGACTGCACATCCAGTCTCCTGTACTGGACTCCTATGACTGGGAATTTTGTAGTAAGTTGAATGCTTCATGTTTATAACACTCTTAGATGTGGAATGAAGTTTCAGAAACAAGTATTACCCTGTGAACCTGTTGGATCCAAGAGAAACTGCAGTAAAGCATTTAGGATTCACGGATACCGGAAAGAAAGATCTTAATGCTCTAAGTGTGAGTACACTTGGTTCTGATTCTTGCTTCTTTGCATTCTATCTCATTTTATTCAGCGATTACCTAAACAGCCTATGAACATAGGAAGATATTCCCTGATGAATGCTCTAGGATGGGATTATAAGTGTAAACAATATACAGCTCTTTACTTTTTTAGCTCCACTCTCATGTAGGTGCTTCCACAATGACAAAGGTGACAATATCCATCATAAAGAATGCTACTGTTGCTAACCATTTTATCATCATTCAAATTATTGGGATCAAGGCATTTTATCAGTTTAAAAACAAATTAAATAGATTGACAAAATTTTAAAAGTTCACTGCATTTTCTCTAAAAATGTTTTCCAAGTAAGAATCCAGTCACCATACATAAACACATTGCAAGCAACTAACAACCAACCTCCCAAAATAAAATGAAGACACATTTGCATTTTCTATGGTACAGTTAAAACAGTGCGCAGAGAAGTCTTCTGCTTTTCTCTTTGAGGGGTCCTAAAATGTGATTTCACTCTTCGAAAAATTATGTGATTTTAATGCTAAACCCCAAATTTCTTTTCCAACTTTCATCTACAATAATTTATAAGTCTGCAAACACTGAGTCCTTTTCACTGAGTCCTTTTCCACTCAGAATCAACCACCACTGAAAGTATTAGAGTTTTGCATATTTCCAGATACATATACATACATACATACATACATATATATATATATATATATATATATATAACTGCAATAGATTTTGTGTGTTGACTTATGCTATAAAATGCATAAAATGTCTCCTGAATTTTGTTGAGAAATAAACGACATTTTTCCTCATGAATTATCAGTTTAATTTTGGTAACACTTTTGTTTTATATGTATCATATAACATATACTCTTGCCCATAATATTTGCTGTAATTTACAGAGCTAATGTGTGTGAATCATAAAGATAATATAACCTTCAAAAAGAAAGAAGACCACTGGTTTTAATTAATGTTTTACAGATCAGAGACATGATTCTGGCCATGAGAAATAAATAATTTTAATTTAAAAAAATAGAAAGAGAAAATCAGAGAGGGAAAAAGATAGTCAAACACTTAAGTGACCCAGTGATCAGTTGTGGGCCCTGAGGCTGTATGCTAATAGCTCCTTTATTTGGCTGCTGTTTCTAAACTTGGAGGTAAAGTAATAAGATAAATTTTGCCATTGACAGAGAGGGATATTAAGTTGTGGTTTTTAGCCTCTTGTTTGCAGTTCCATCCCCATTCTGTTCACATAGGTTTATCTCATATATTTAATGTGTAACAAGATAAATCTGGTAAATTTCATATTTATCAGATTTATTCATATTACATAATATTCCTATTCACAAAACCAAATTATATTTTCTGTTAATTCTCCAGTTTCAAAGAATTAATTTATTCCTAACTGATAAATTAAAAAAAAAATACAGCACTGGAAGCTATTAACAACAAGAAATCCAGTATAACCCAGATTTCTGATGGCTTACCTGGAGCAGCTAGGACTATTTAGATGTAGTAATTCCACATATATTAACAGTGCTCAGGTTAAGTAGTGTTCTTGGGCTCTAGACATCAATATAATAATATTCTAGAATCTTTCATGCTCTTTTTCCCATAATATATAAACATATTCTATACTAGCAAAAATTTCTGTGAAACATTTGATTTTGTTTTAGAAGATAAAGGAAGAGAGCATGGTTTCTGTTACAGTGACATAAAATGGCAAGTTTTTTTCTGGAAGCAGCTATTTTCTGCCTGGTTTTGGTGCAGAGAGATAGATACCCTAAAATGCAAGTCAATCCATCTGTCTTGGGGGTTTTATTTTAGGGTGGACTGAGTCATAACTAATAAATGCCTACATCTCCTCATAGATTAATGCCGATCATTGAAATAATCAGATGGTTTTCAGAAACAAGTACATTTCAGACGGCCAAACTATGATGAGACCAAATAATTTTGTTTAATAAGCACAGTAAATTAAAATTTCATCAGAATAAAGAATGAAAAAAGACCCCAAACAACCACCATAACCAATCAACAACTAAAAAAAAAGTGATAAAAGCTATCCAGAAGTTCCTGAAAACAAATTATGAGAACTGCTATCTAATTCCAGTCCATCAAACTCCACTACGTATTCCCAATGAGACAACAGTCCTTCCCTCTATCATTCATATATTTTAGTGGGATATTGTGAACATTAAATGTGAGTGAGAATATAGCCCAGGGTGTGAAAAAGACCAATATTTAATATCAAAACTCATTTAGAATGTTGAATTGATTTTCTATGAAGATTTGAGTGCTTAGTTTAATACCAAATTCTGCCTTGATCTAGTTAGACATGTAATTATTTATTCAATGGAGTTTGGTAATCAAAAGTTGAGTCAACATAAGTATGTGAGAATGAAACAGAATACAGTTATTTTAAAACTTGGAAATTATTCAATACTCCTAATTTCAGACAAGTAACAAAAACCTACAAATATACAAAAAATGGCTGCATTGGAACTGAATCTGCTACTATCCAATGTTGTTGTAGTGTTTTGAAGTCACTGTTTAACTGCATCTGCTACTGGCAAAAAAAATGAAAGCACATAATTAGTAAAGAATTTATTGAATTCCAATCAGTGGAACACGTTATTACATATTGCTTTCAAAATTAAGATGTTTTTAATCTTTCTGAGATGTCTTTTTGTTGACTTATTTGTTGGTGTGGTTTTGTTTATTCATTTTGGGCGGAAAAACCCTAAATACAAGTCACCCTAAACCCATTATTTTCAACTATGTTTCTTATAAGTATACTTTCTTCTTTATTTCAATCCTTTTTAAATATTGTGTTTTGCATAGGCAAACACTACCATTCAGTACTGATTGTAAAATATTTTCCCCTTTTGTATCCCAAACTGCATTTAATTCTGAATTTCATTCAAGTTTGACTCAAATGTTTTACCTATCTGGCTATCTATTGATTTTGTATTGTGTATCAGCTTTCTAGATACTAAATTTCTAAAAATAAAATAAGAAAGTAAATACTTTTTGTTTCTTTTTTCTCATTCTTAATTTGCATTGAATGTATAGTTACTTATATCAGCATCTTTAAGTTTAAAAAATACAGACAGAAAAAAATCTTCATGGTGAGTTATATAATGTCTCATGCCTTCATGAATAGATACTGAAATATGAGAGAAGAAATGGCAGCTTTACCATTTAAAGATGGTTAAAATTTAAAATGGACAGATTTTCAAGTAATAAGGCCACTCAGAAATAAAGGCATGACCAATCTTCTCATCCTCCTTCCCTCAGATAAACAAACTCATGTGAGTGTCAGACTTATATTGTTTAGCTTGTTTTGACTGGTTGTCAACATCACTGTCAAGAAAAGGCCAGAAGTTTCTTCTTTCCCTGAACTTCTATAATGGGAACTAAATACTGAGTGTTATGTAAACTTTTTAACTATTATAGCCTGTTGCAGATGTCAGTTTTATGATCTGAAATATGTCTTTATATTCACTGTGAAAGATTTGCCAGTGTCCTCAGCTGCCAATTTCAGCCTACAGAAGCTGCCCAATTTTTTTTTTTTTCATAGAATTTTTTTTGGTGTTGGTTTTTACTGTGTATCAATAATTTTCCCACCGTAACATATTATAAGAATTGTCCTAGCAGAATTTCTGCAGACCTTAGATAACTTCTTTTTCTTTCCTCTGGATCATTACAATTGAAAGAAGACAGCAATGACATTTTTAATAACTTTTTTTTTTGTTTCTTGAGAAGTGAGTGCATCTGGGAGTTGACTTTTTACTTTCTTTGAAAATCTGCAATCTATAATTTTATGAGCAGGGGATAGAACTAGGAATAAAAATAACTCCCCTTTTCAACTCCCATCAAGAACAGAAAATGGGAAATTTAATCATCTTGAACAGAGTGCTAAAACAAGATGTGATTTGATTGAGACTCCCTAGAATCTCCTTTTTATGATATATATTAGAATTAAATTCACCTTAATTTTACAAGAGGGACATTATTTCACAAAGAGGCATGAAGCATGCTGGAATTATCTCTCTTTGGGGTCTCATCATTTTGATCACTTTTATGATGTCAACAAAAGGCTCATCTAAAATTTTTCTCTGCTGCCTAAATTTAAAAAAAAGGAAACCAAACCCCTAAACCTCACACTTTTCACAACCTTTTTTGTAGTTACTAACGTTTTAGAAACAAAACATATAAATTCAAAACATTTTCCTCAAAATTAGCCAAACCCCAAATATCTGCAAATTATTTCATTAATAGGTCACTTTCAACAACAACTACTACTACTTCATGAAATATGGAAAATATAGCATGATTCCAAAATGTAATTGATATCTCATATGTAATAGATATATTATAGATCATATTATCAAATTAATGATTCTCAGTCTGGATAATTATATGTATAACATAGTACTTGTTCTGATTTTTCTTTCTTTCTTTTTTGTTCTTATTACACTTCTCTCTGCTTGTGTCAACATTATTACAGCTGTATACCTCTTTGAAATAAGTGAACACATAAACTGTACAGAACTATAACAGAGTTTTAACTCAGAGAAAGGAAAAAAAGGAGTATGTGCTCAAGGGATGATGCAAATGTGAAAATAAATTTATATTTTCACTTTTTTGCATTTTTTGTTAATCATCCCTGGTGCACAAAATCACATAAAACACATTTATGTTATTAAAATAGGTAATGTCAACATTATTAACCTGAAAATGACATAAGAATTCCAAACTCCCTTCTTCTTTTAGTCAGTGAAATCCTGTAATGTTTAATTTTCAGTATTTACCATTTCCACCTATGGATACTCAGATCAAACCAATTTCTTAAGAATAGGCAAAAAAGATCAAAATATACCAAAATTCAACCACATTATGGACTATTCAGAGCTCAATCACACACTTGTGCAACAGTAAGTGATGATCTCAGAGTTTTGCAACACTGAGATGTTCTTGATTATTTAATATCCAAGGCTAACTGTCTATGAATCAAGCACTGCTAGCTTCCTGGGATTCATTTTATGTGGATTGCCAGCTATCACTGCAAACTGATGATGAATATCAAATCCTTAGTATAGTTACTTTGTAGTTCTTACCATCTGTAATGTAGTTCCTCTATCTCCAATGGAGAAGGAGGTTGCTTGTTTTGCGTTACTTTGTTTAGCAGGATTTTTTGCACATTGGTATTTTGCTATATAATATATATATTTAAAGCTAATATTTCTTCCACAGACCAACATTTATGCCAAATTCCATACAGGAAAATGACAGCTATATCTTTTTCTTGAAAATATAATCTAGATTTACAGAAGAACCCTTTATTCTGTGGAAATTTGACCTTTTTTTTTTTTCCTCAAACAATAAGAAAAAAAAATTAAAATAGAATTCTGGAAGATTATCTTGAGTTTTTCTACAAGTAAACATTCTAGAAACTTACAATCCAACTTCATTTCCCCACAGTCTTAGAAAAAGTGCTGTCTATCCTTAAGACAGTCATCAATGGATGTAACCTTTTTAAAAGAAATAACTTTTTCAGAATTCAAGTTTTCATGGTCAGTGTAGAACTATTTGAACATTGTCAGTCCTTTAAATATTTTAGGCTAATACAATAAATTACATTTTCCCTCTGACTACTCTCTACTACTGCTACTATCACAGAAGGTGGCCAGCAAAGAATAAGGTCAATGTGGGATTCATCCAAATAAAAATAGATATAAATATTTGAATTAGTTATTTCAGGGTCCATTTATAGTCAATATATAGAAATAAGGATATAAGGGCATGGATCCTCTGACCTACTTTAGATGTCTTTGGGATCATGTCCAAGATTTTTTTCTTTCTCTTTAGCATTTATAGAGGGAGTTGAGAGTGACTGTTTCACATGAAGATATTCATGTGGTAGACATCTATTCTTCCATTAGCAAAATCCCATTAAAGACTCCTGTTGTAAAAACAGTTCTGCTGTTAAATATTTCATGGCTATTGAGCATTTACTGATGCACAGGCTTCATAATTGACTATACAGCTGAAGTGATACGATTTAGGGAATAGAAGAAGATTGAAAGCTAACTGGAGTGAATCAGTATTTAAAACTGAAGATTTCCTCTAAATGCAAGGTTATTTTATAGTTGAAACCATATGGCTGTCTTAATACCACACAATGGTATTTTCCATAAATTTAACTTTTTTTTTTTTTTCCCCCCATGGGAAGGCCATAGAAGCAGCCTGTGCTAATATTAAAAGCAAAACACATTTGACTCTTTTCATTAATACATTGTACTTGTGCTCAAAACAATAGGGATATGTGATTCCCAGCTCCCTTTTTTCTTTTTTTTTTTTCCTTCATGCTTTCATTTACTTCTCATGACTGCTTTCCACCAGCTCAGATACTTCTGAGAAAGGAGAGAATAAGAAAAATTTATTCTGTCATAACCAGGAGTTCAAATAACATCATCATTCTTGGAACAAGAGAGGAATAGAATAAATATAGAATTTCAAAAGAAAGTCTAGTAAAGAAAAAGAGGTTATGAGTTTCATTAAATACTTAAAATTTAATGTAGATTGCAGGAAAAAAATAACTTTATATTGATTCACTAGCTTTTTAAATGAAATCCTTCATTTGGTTTTGACCTCACTGAAATCAGTGACAGACTTCTTGAATCAAAAGAGTAAAAAATGTGTTACTTTCACTCACTTCTCTCACTGCGCCTGAGTGATCTTGTTTTGATGGCACATTCCAATCCTTCTGAAGCATCTTTTAAAAATAAGGGTTTTTTTCTTATTGTATGGTGTAAGAAATGAGGAGCAAGAAATTTAAAGTTTATTTTCTCATACAAATTAATTAGTTCTGGGTTATACAATAGGAGAATACTAATAATTTTTTTTAAATACAGAACATGCGATAGAACCCTCGTACTAAAACTCTTACTTAGAAGCACATTTTATCAAAACACTTTTTTAAGAAAAAAAAAGACTATGATAATAATATATTTGTAACTTAGTTTATAACCACTTAGCTATCAAAAAATGTAAACATTTTTTTGCGAAAAGTAACAAAATTAATTGAGTTTCTATTGCTTTTAATTGTCTGAAGAGATACTGCTAGTTCACTTGTAATAAAAGATAAAAAGAAGAGATGATTTAAATATCCTATGTTAAAGGATGTTTAAATCCTTGAAAGCTTTGTGTTAACTAGGCAAAATTAAGTTAAACTTAAAACAAATTGGAAAAAGCAGACAGTAGTCTGTATTATATATCAGTTTTGCCTGATTTTTGTTTCAAAAATAAATTCACTGTTCATTTACTGTTGATGGCAACAATTTTTTTTTTTTTATTGTATTATCTTTCTCCATGTAAAATGTCATCTCTTTCAAAGTTCAAAGTTTCTCTTTACCAATTTAATAAAATCCTAATAGCAGTGATCCATGACTTTTAGGTCAGAGGATGATTGATGACTGCCTGCAGGCATAATAATGTCATTGCTTGAAATAAAAATATAATTCATCTAGTGTGAAATACAGATTGACTTTTAAAGTCTCTGAAGTGTCACATGGATGCAATATCTGCTGCAAATGCTAACTGCTAATTATTATTCATGTTTTTCACTGTTAATACTCAAAGCAATTTATTACATTCCTTAATGTTGTTTTTGGATACTACTGTATCCATCAGGTGTGTTCAGGCTGCAACAAGAGTGTCCCAATTTTAAAGTTTATTTCTTACATCATCGACTATAAAAAGCAACTTGGGGAGTTACTATTTGCTGTCAGTCCACCAATAAATGTCAATATCCCAGAGCAGTAGAGGCAAGCACCATATAACCAGTAATGTTACAGCTAAACAAACGTTAATGTGATTTAAGGCAGCGCTGACATTCTTGTACATTATGTAAACAAGCTACACAGTGTCTCTGTCCAGATATTTTACTTGATGTCTGATCTGATCATAGTTTCACATGGTTCTACTTCTGCATTATTCTACAAAAATACCAAACCAAAACAAAAACAGGAAACAGCGTTTCTGATTAAATATGAAAATGTATATTATGTAAACTATATGTATAACACATAGAAAGTAAACACAAGAAAGATGAGAAATACTTTCACTGATGTTGTCTGATAATTTATAAGGAGGGAGAAATATGTTAACAAATTTTTAAAAAATTCCATTTTTCAACCTAAAATTCTGTATTAATTTTATACAAGGTGAAAGAATTCTGAAAGGAAAATCTTCATGGGAGGAGCCAGAAAGACAGCTTTATTACAGAAACTCATTGCAGTATATTCACTGCACAGACAGTGTTGCAAGGCTGCTGTCTAACTCCATTGTAAAGAGACCTGATCTTATTTCCTCCCTTCATGCTATTTGTAGAACTTTTTAACAGAAAGAAGAAATTTACCCCTTCAACAATACATTTTTTACAACCTGTCTGCAATTTGATAGTGTTATGAAACCAATTTAAATCAATCACTTTATTTATTTGTGAAATTATTTTCTACATTGTTATTAAATAAATGAATTAATAGTGACATTATTAATAAGTGGAGAAACTCCCTATTTACAAAACAGATTCATAACTAAGTTTGCATTGTGAAATAAAATTTCCATGTCTCCATAGTTGAGACATTGTGAGATATTTCCTGTATGAAAAAATATTGAACGTAAATAGGGAAAAAATACATCAAAATATAATATACAAGCATGCATTTCTGGGTAGATTATGAAATATTATGGCTGTCTTTCTTCTCATTATTACTGAAAAGATAATGTGAAAATAGAAAATATTTTCAAGAATGAGCTTTTAGAAGTTAGATGTTTGAAAAAAACTTAAATATTGAATGGTAAGAAGGAGTAATTCTAAGCAGTAGGGAAACCAAGTCATCTGACACCTTAACTTTATATCCACAGCATTATTGTGCACCCACAAGGTGAATAGATAAGCCCTGATTAGTGGGCATCTGGGACTTTGTCCATCTGCACAAGGACTGGTGCAGTCTGAGAAAGCATCTAACAATACCATTCCCTACAACCTGTAATGACAAATCTGTATCACTTCTAGAACAGGAATTACAGACATATCAATGATAGACAGAATTAATGTAACTATTTATAGACTTCTGTTGGGATTCATTTTTTGACCATGCAACAGAAAGAAAAATATTTGTCTCAAATTGGACTTCAAATATTTAAACTAATTTTAATAATTAAATTAATTGATTGTACAAAACACTGATAGTACAGAATAACTATGGCTGAGGTTTCTCAGCAGAAACAGTGGGTTTAAAAATCAACTTTTTTTACAAAACAGTATAAAAGTCTCAAAATAGTAGTTAAACAGGTGTCATAGAACCATTAATAATTTGTTATTTTTTAATAATTTTCAGCAAGTGCATTGCATTCAGCAGTCAAAATGTCTTGTGGTCTTGATGTGAAAACCACAAACTACCCCCTGTCTATTTATTAAAACTTTCACTTTATTCTCCATCATCCCTTATATGTTATCAATACATAGATTTGTGAGCTATCTGGAGCTAAAAACAATGGCACTGCTTTAAAAGTAAGTCAATATAGTAACTTGGAGACTGCATCATGTCTCTGCATCACATTAGAACTGTGAAATCAAGAACCGGACTGGAACACAGATAAATTTACTGTAAATATGTTCACCTTTTCAAAGCATTTCTAAATTTTTAAAATCAGAACACATATTTGCATGTGTGTGTACAGGTGAATATATATATGTATGTATATGGTGCAAACCTCTTAATGCAGAAATATGAAACTGTCTTGCAACAGTTTATTAATGCCAAACTTAATAGGAGGTATAAATATTTTTAATATATAAATATTTATTGAAATAATTGCAGTGTCCATGGAAGTACACTCCATAGTTATAACCTTCTCAGACAATAGTAAGCTGTTTATTCCAGCCATTAATGAATTACAGTCTTTTCTCAGCTCTGATATTTCTAGCATATACCACTGAAGCCTTGGTACACCCAGTATCCTGGTTTTTTTTCAATGTAGTTTCAAGAAAAATAACTCCCAAGCATCAGTTGAACATTAATCAACCTGTAGCTTGTGCATTTGTCAACACTGAATGCACTTTCAACACTGGAAGGTCACAAAATCTGGTTTTATGAGCTACAAATAACATTTCTGCTCTACATTTACTTTCTCAGAAAAAAATGTTTTAAAATGTCAACTCTCGCAACATGACATTGCATAATCATTTTATTCTTGTAATCAAGCATGAAACAATATAAAAAAAAAGACTTGATACAAACATAAAAATACTATAAAGTAATGAAAAACTGTAGTCTTCCAGTTTCAGGAAGAGTAACGCGTTCAGGGTCACTGCTGATCAAAGACTGGTTTCTTGTTTCGTTGTTTTTCAGTCTGATGCAAAGTTTTCCCTCAGTTACTCTGAGCAGGCAGGATGCCTGTTTACAGCTGTCCAGCTGTAAACTTGAAGCTCTGTTAACACAGTTCTGTGTTAGAGTTAATAAGTCTTGCTGAGAGTAAAGACTAAGGAGACTAATGCAGTTTCAGACAGGAAAAAAAAGACAAAAAATCCATGATTTTTAATAATCACTCTGGTTTTTAATAAATAAAAATACAATCTTCATACAGATACAATCTCATTAAAGAATTAGTGAAATTCTTTTTAAAATTCTTTGCTAAGTAGGTTTTATCAGTGAGAAAATTACATGGAAGTTTGATTTAGCAGCTATAAATGTCATTAAACAAATATGCATTCTTCAGACTTAATTACACATTACAATATCAAACAGTCGAAAGCCCAAGAGATAATAAAGTGTAACTGTCACTACTAAGAGTGTAATATTATCTTAATAATTTAAAACAGATTGGATATGAGAAATTACAGTCAGCGCATAAGAATTTGTAAGTGGAGTAAATCATGTATCCTGCCAAATGATGAAATTACTTTTCTGAAAAGATAACTAGTCTATTTCTAAGTATTTCTATTCTTAGGCTCAAGACCTTTCCTCTGAGTAACAAAATTCTCTTTAATTATTCTGAAGCATATGAATGACTCACCATTTTTTGTGCAAACATGGTTTGCCTATTTTTTAAATCTATTAACACTTTCCCAAAAATCTACATTTGTAGAAGAAAGTCCAGACAATTAAACAAAAATATTAAGAGAATCATGATGAAATCTCCAGTATGTATCACTTATAAGGGTCAAGTTCCTCCTTAATTCCATTAAATCTTAAGCTTGCCCCTTCCACTCTTAGCAAACAACCTGGACAACTTACATGAATATAAAATGAATGTATGTGAATAGAAAAAGTGTTTACCCCAAACTGATCATGTTAAAGAGGAAGCCAGCCCTCACTGGGATTAAACAGTAACCAATGAGACACAAAACAAAGAAGCAAATAAGTTTTTTGAAGCAAAGAAAGAAATAGCTGGAAGAGAAGTTTAACAAAAACATTAAAATACTCTACAATGACTCACCATTTATCTTATAGTGGAAGCAGCAGCAGTCAGACCACGTTTGACACTAAAGACAACACAACTACAGCCTGCCTGGGCACTGCAGCCTCCCCAAAGGCTGCCTAGAACTACTACACTCCATCAAGTGCAGTGGCACTTCAGGGTGCAACACACAGGGACCAGCACCTCAAATGTGTGTCCTGCTTCACAGGACGCCTGATGTCCAGCATGTGCACTTGCAGGTCGTAGGGAGCAGTACAGGCACAGGCAAAGCTCAAACACCCATGTCTTCACCAGAAGCTGTGTGCATACCTTGCATTCCCAGGGAAGGAGGCTGTTGGCAACCTACAAGGCCTTTAAGGAGGGGGATATGCATGTAAATGGGGTATGGGTATGGGTGTGGGTGTGAGTGTGTGTGTATGTGTTTTGGTGGGAGGAAATAGTAAAATTTTTGAACTATTCATAAAAATGTGCCCAGGAATATTTCAGTTTTTATTAATATTTGGTTTAGCTGATCAATTGCTGATATATATCTTGATCATGTAGTTCATTCATTACCAATTCATTATGTGTTAATAAACCAATGAACCACTTCAATAATATTTGTTTTGCTAGAGTTCCACCTTGCAAAAATCATGTCACAGAATAGATTGACATCATACAACACTAGCTAGTACTAGTACATTATCAGTACTGCTTACGTCTACAAAAAAAAAAAAAAAATTAATCTACAA